>QXTE01000211.1:0-264206 GCA_003942145.1 Platysternon megacephalum | reverse complement strand
CCTGAGCCTCCATCTCCATCCTAACTTAATATTCTCTCTTTCTTTTTCCTTTCCTTTATTCTCTTGTACTGACTCCAGTTGTAGACAGGCTAGTCTATGTACCTTAATCATATATGAGGGAACTCCAGTGAATTTATCCATCTGAAACTTTTATAACAGCAAGTTTAAAGGTAAGTAATTCTGGAGGCACTGGGCACCACTGAATTAAATATAACCTAAATTTGAGCGGTTGTTTGTTTTGTTTTGTTTTAAGCATGTTGGGCCAAATTCATCCCGATGTAAACCCACCAGATGCAGTGCAGTTACATCAGGAATGAATTTCACCTATTTTGTAGGAAAAGGCTGGGATTAGGGAATTAGACATATGATCCTCATTGATTTTCAATGGAGCTGGGCTCCTAACACTTTAAACTCCTTAGACAAAAGGAATTAGGAAGATTGCTGTGCACGAAATTCAATATCCTCGCCTCTGTGTCTTAGAGAAAGAATCACTTTGCACGAGATCCTAATCTCAGTTAAACTGATGTGAATCAGAAGAAATTCCATTTAAATCAATTGAGTTACACAAGTGTAAAACTGGACTAAGTGAGGCAAGGAACTGGCCCTTTAATTCTTATTTTCCACTAATTCTTTCCAATTGCAGATACATGGAAGTATTAGGTGCTTTTTTTTCTCCCTCTCCCTATATATATTTAGCATCTTTCCATTCCACTTTTCTGTCTCCTACTGATTGTTCATTAAAGTAATGCATTTAGCACACAGCCAATTAAAACCACTGTTATGTGCTATAATTCTCACCAGTCTATACAAATTGCATTTGTAGTTGTTAGAGAATGCTACCTCATAAATCATCTGCAGCTTCAGTTTCTGAAAGCTTCCTGTAGGCCCTTGAATATAAATCCTACACCTTTGTGATTAAAATTCCAGTTCTACTCTTTCATTATTTTATCTATCTTGTTCTCTTGAAACAAATGGTTATTGCAGCTGCTATTTACCCTGACCCTTTTCTTTTAAAATAAAAACAATTTCAATATATATTAATGGGAAAAGTCTATTGTTAACTCAGCTCTGTCATTGACTACAGCAAGTCCACATTCATTTTAGGGATCCAGAAGAAGAAGTTTTGCAAAATACCAAATGAAATTAATGGGCAGCAGGTTTAAAACAAATAAAAGGAAGTTCTTCTTCACACAGCGCACAGTCAGCTTGTGGAACTCCTCGCCTGAGGAGGTTGTGAAGGCTAGGACTATAACAGAGTTTAAAAGAGAACTGGATGAATTCATGGAGGTTAAGTCCATTAATGGCTATTAGCCAGGATGGGTAAGGAATGGTGTCCCTAGCCTCTGTTTGTCAGAGGGTGGAGATGGATGGCAGGAGAGAGATCACTTGATCATTGCCTGTTAGGTTCACTCCCTCTGGGGCACCTGGCATTGGTCACTGTCGGTAGACAGGATACTGGGCTAGATGTACCTTTGGTCTGATCCAGTATGGCCATTCTTATGTTCTTATGTACTTCTTATACCTTTGTGACAAGGCATAAGGATGCTCCTTGAATCCAAGCTTGGAAGGGGTTACAAAGATAGCCCATATTCCTTGCCAGTATATGGATGATCTGGGGTAGGACTATCAAAGCAAAGGGGCTGCAGTAGTGGCTAACAAGGGACTCTTTTATCCTCGCTGATTGGTGGTTATCAGATGTGCTGAGTTGCTGTGCTTTTATTCTTGAATTTTCTTTGTGCAAATAAAGCCCGCTCTGAGGAAAGAGACGTGTGCTGAATTATAGTTCAAGGCTTTATTCATCCCTGCCCCCCTCCCCCTGATTAGTGTAGCTGCCCACCAGCTTTCAACACCCTTCACCCCAACACATGCATTCGTGTAGGGCTCAGTACTGTAAAGTGAGTCCAAGCCAGGGCCGGCGCAACCCATTAGGCGACCTAGGCGGTCGCCTAGGGCGCTGCTATTTGGGGGGCGCCGGCGCCCCGGCAGTCCTCGGAATTTTGGGGGCGGGACCTTCTGCCGCCACTGTCGGGGGGGGCATTTCAGGGGCGGGACCTTCCGCCGCCTAGGGCGCCGGAAAAGCTGGCGGCGCTCCTGGTCAAAGCCAGTCAAAAATCGACTTCAATGGGCTACTCCACATGCTTAAAGTCAAGCACATGCCTAATGCTTTGAGTGCTTAGCACCAGCATATTGCGGCATTTGGCCTTATGTTATTGCCACGTGTTTTGTGCGGAATCTCCTATTCTTTCCAGCAATGGAGTCTTATCCTCATTGGCAATCGCTGAACCCAGTTTTTCTCCTCCACGCACTGGATGGGTATACTTCTCTGTACCCCCCCACCCCCACCCCCACACACACACACAACACATTCAGGTTGCAAAGTCGAGCACTCAAATGTTAGAAAGTGCTAGAATTAAGTTACCTTGTAACCTTAATTGGGCCTCCTTGTTCGCATGCATATTGATAGTCTTTAGTTGCATGCTCACATCCTATTTATTCCACAGAACCCCTGTCTAGCCCACCCCTCCCTTCCCTTCCCACCTGGGGCCTGACTCCCTCTTCTTCTGCTCCTATGCCGCCATTAGCCTTTTCCTACTCTGCTCCCCTCACGGTCTGATTCCTGCTGCCCTTCTTTCCTCCCTTCCTCCTATTCTCCCCCTTACACCTTCCTCAGCCCTCTGCATTCAAATCAGGCAGCTCCCTGCTCTATGCTGCCTGTGCCCCAGCAAGGAACTTCTTGAAACCACAGGTGAGACAAGCCCCCTGCTCTCAATTCTGGTGCCTGGTGCCATGGCAGCCCCAAGCAGAGGATAGGATCAATTGCAGAGAAAGACCAGCTCAGCGCCTGATGGAGCCTGCTCACTAGCTCTGTGAGGATGACGTATGTGCAGTATGGCCATACGTGGGGGCTGGAGCATGCTCGTTGAAGGTGAGTCTGCAGCTAATTTAGCCGCCAAATTCTAACAAGCCTTTACTGAGCAAGGGCAAAATGAGATTTCCAGAAGCTCATAATTTGTCCAAATTTGGGCAAATTTTCATGGAGATGGCAAATGGTACATCCCTGACACCAAAGCAACTCACTTACCAAATGACATTTGTGGGGGAGGTTTAGGTTGGATATTAGGAAAAACTTTTTCACTCGGAGAGTGGTGAAGCACTGGAATGGGTTCCCTAGGGAGGTGGTGGAATCTCCTTCCTTCGGGGTTTTTAAGGTCAGGCTTGACAAAGCCCTGGCTGGGATGATTTAGTTGGGGAATGGTCCTGCTTTGAGCAGGGGGTTGTACTAGATGACATCCTGAGGTCCCTTCCAACCCTGATATTCTATGATTCTATGACATGCCTCTGCTCTAAGGAAAGGAAGTGGTCGATTTTCTCAACAGAACAGTTGTAAGAATATTTTTAACATTGGCAAAACAATTCGTTTGCCCTTTATTTCATTCTCAGCCTGAGGCAGATGGTCAGCATGGAAAATTTCAGCCCAAATGGTTCTAGTTTGCCAAATGCAGTGTAGTTGTGGCTGTGTCGGTCCTAGGATATTAGAGGGATAAGGTGGGTGAAGTTGAACCAACTTCTGTTGGTGAGAGAAAGAAGCTTTCAAGCTACCTTGGGTTCTTCTTCAGGTCTGGAAAGGTTCTCTGAGCATCACAGCTAAATGCAAGATCCACTCAAGGTAAAGTGGCCCCTTAAGACCTCTGCAGCCACAGGACAAAAAGAGGGTTAGGTTAGTGGGTTACAGATGATTGTAATAAATCATAAATCTAGTGTCTCTGTCAGTCCATTATTTTTAGTGTCTAGCAGAGTTACAAATTTAAACTCCTAGGCTGGTCTTTTGTAATTATGGTTTATTACAACAAACAATCTGCAATCCATTAACCCCCACCCCCCTTTTATCCTATGCCTGCAGTAATGTTAATGGGCCACTCTACCTTGAATGGTCCCTTTCAATATATGCTATCTACTTATGCTAAACAATCTATTCAGTTTGCTGTGATGCTCCCAGACATGAGGAAGAGCTCCTTGTGCCTCAAAAGCTTGTCTCTCTCACCAACAAAAGTTGATCCAATAAAAGATATTACATCACCCACCTTTTTTCTATAGTTTAACACCTCTATAGCGAAGTTGTAAGTAACTGAAAGCAGGGTCTTATAATGGGAAGTGTCAGGCAACTTTAAATNGTATGTGATCACATAATTTAAGGCTGTGTCTTAATACATATGCACAAAGTATCCAAATTAAGGTTGCCAATGCAACCTTAAGGTTGACATATCCTAACTTTCTAGTACTTGCCTTTTCAACATTAGTATAGGGTTCTTTTCAATGTAATAATATATATTTGGCAGTCTTAGTCAAATGATTAAAATACAGTCTCAAAATATAGTTTTTCCTTAGGAATTTGACCCCCAAATATTCTCCCTTTTAACTATATTTATAATCAGGATGGGCTAAATATATTTCCATAGCTTAGGAGAAGGAATGCTGACAAAGTTGAGAAGCCCCAATTTATAATGATCTCCAGACCTTCAGTGCTCAGTATGAAACCACTGTTTTTTTTTAAGGCCGAAGCATTATAATTGTGCTATTTTGGTTCCACTACACACTTCCAGGAGGATAACCTGCTGCTCAATTCAGAGAAATTGTGGTTTCCTAACAGACACTGGTAGCAATCTTCCACAGCTATTCATATTTGTTCTCATCCTTTTAACTATAAGCTGGGCATCATCATTAGTCAGCATTTCTAATGATTGTTCTCCTCATTGTACCTCTTTGACTTGTCTAGATCCATAAACTTGCTGCATATGCACCGTAGTTGGGGGAAATTATTTATAATTCCAGAGTTTCTTCCCTAGTTAGTTACTAGTTGACTCAAAATCTATGTTATGCTAANGCATCATCATTAGTCAGCATTTCTAATGATTGTTCTCCTCATTGTACCTCTTTCACTTGTCTAGATCCATAAACTTGCTGCATATCCACCGTAGTTGGGGGAAATTATTTATAATTCCAGAGTTTCTTCCCTAGTTAGTTACTAGTTGACTCAAAATCTATGTTATGCTAATTGCCCTTATAGAGGCCAATGATTGAGGCATCCATCCACAATCAACTCTACAGCTGATCAACTATTGATTAACAACAATCTGTTAAGTTAAACCCTTTTTTCTGTTCATGGATTTTCTGCAAACAGCTCATGATTTTCACCAATTTGTTCATTATTAAAACTTGTTCAGTAAGTGCTTATTTTAATGACGATTATCTTTTAGATGCCTCAGTCCCATTGTGCTAGATAATGTACAAATATAACAAAGAGATGGCCCTGGCCCTGAAGAACTTTAAATAGAAGTACAAGATGAGACACAACGGGCAGATACAACAAACCGATGGGAGGGAGCACAAAAATGATGATGAAGGCTGATGTATGATCAAATGTTAATGTATGCATTGCACATGGACTGATTACTGCGAGATTTCAGTTGAATATTAGCTATTTACAATTCACTGATAAATGTTGTGAGTGCCCGAGCAGTCACATGGTATTGTGTCTGTTCTCTGATTGGATGACCAAAGCATTATAAACAACTTGGAATGATTGCCTTATTATTATCATTTGTTGATAGGTGCTCTACAAACACATAGTAAGAGACAGGGTCTCTGTCCCAAAAATCTTACAATCTCATGAGACAAGATACACAAATGGCAAGGAAAAGAGAAGGGCAGAGAGGGAAGGTTATTCAGCAGGCCAGAGCCCAAGTCAGAAATGGAACCTGGTTTTCAGAGGCCTAATTCAGTGCTTGGGTTCTTCCCCTAGCGAAGCATACAGAAGGCATTGTTATTCTTGGCTGGTTAACAGATTTTACACTTGATTTTTCTCTTGCTACTTCACATAAATACATTGTGTTTGTGCGTGTAGATGGAGTTTCATTTGAGAAGGCCATGGCAACTTTTATTTGATTATTTGCAGCAGTGCAAGGACTCTGGCCAGAGTGGATGGGAGTATGTGATCTGCCAATTTTCCGATGCCATCTACAATAAGATTCCACACATTGATTGAACTAACTTGTCTGCCATTTTCTGTTATCACCTAACAACCATTCACCTCAGTCAGTTTAGTAATTGCATGCACACGTAGCACCCCAAATCTGAAATGAGCGATGGTGAGGGACTATACACCTTGAAATGAAGGACACAATGAGGGACTTCCCATTTTTTACTGTACGCTGTTTTACCAAATTATATATATATATATATATATGATGTATGTATGTTCAAGCATGCAAATAGCCTGGAACACATCATTATGAAACTAAACAATCCTTCTGTGTACTAAAAAACACACTATACACTGCTGCGAGAACCTGAGTGCTTGTATTGCAGTCCTTGTTTTTCATGTTTATACTAAAATAATGGTCTGAAAATATTGAAAATTGGTTAGCTGCAGAACTCCAGCAGTGTCCTGACTAATCTCCCAATCAGTAGCGGCGCCAGCTCTTCCGGCGCCCTAGGTGGCGGAAGGTCCCGCCCCCGAAATGCCGCCCCCAACAGCCGCGGCGGAAGGTCCCGCCCCCAAATTTCAACGGGCAGCCGGGGCACAGGCGCCCCCAAAATAGCAGCGCCCTAGGCGACCGCCTAGGTCGCCTAATGGGTTGCGCCGGCCCTGCTCCCAATTTGTATATGGCCCTTATGCCTGTACTCGCAGTCATGGTACTTGTAAAGTGCTAAGGTTAAAATAATGCAAGTGCTTGTAACTTTAGAGACTGGTACTCAGCTGTAGCTGTTTATTGTCACGTGGTGGCTCGTCTTGCTCCAAATCATTGCAGCATGGCAGTGACTGTGTGCAAGGGGGAGATGTGATGACACCATGCACCAAGATGTGCGACTTGCAACCAGGAAAAGTTGCCAAGCAGCCAAACAGGGCCTTTGGAATGGCAATGGGGGACCATTTCTAAAACGGAGGCCACAGGGGGAAGCCCCACACAATGTGGGCACTTGAGAGGTATGCATGCACATACTTCATCCCTGCTGTGTAGGGAGCAGCATTCTCTCTACCCTTCTTGGATTAACTATTTTAGTGCCAGAACTTGAGCTTGGGGAATCCTCTGCTGGCTTCTGCTCTCTCCAATCCAGGATACATTTTTTTGTCAGTGAGCCAGATCCAAAGTCCACCAAAAGGCAATGAAAAGGTGCCAGTTGTTTGCAGTGGGCTTCGGTTCAGCCTACCTACAGCAGGTACCCATCGGCGAGTTACATCCTTCACCCATGCACACTCTGTCCAAATACAGCTGCTGCAAGAAGGGCTTCACCACCACTTCTTTGCAGCTGCTGTTGCCCACCTGACTGCTCTTCCTCTTTTTCCTCCATGGCTAATATTGCTCCTTATTCAGTCCCCTTTCATTCCCTGAAAATGAGAATAGAGCTGACAAGGCTGCTGACGGGGAGCAGTACTTTGTCAGCATGCTGGTACATGACCATCTGGTTGTAGGAATGTATATATAGATCCCTGTGCCATATGTAGAGATGTATCCACAGGACAGTTGTCAACCTGGTAATACTCAACATAAGTAGGAGTATCCAAGTCTGGCCTTTACTGAATTTTTTCCTTCAACTGGCTAAATTTTATCCATGAATAATTTCCCTCCTACCAATTTGACCAATCTAGTATGATCTGACTGACTCCTTACCATCCAGGTGGGAGTTATCTACTATGGGGGGAGAAAAGGGTTTCAAACATCCATATGGAACACATCTCATTTAGAAGCATTCCAAATATGGGTAGCTCAATCCCTGAACACACTTGATCTTCTCAATAGTCCAATCAGTGAACAACATCAGGAATAGTAAAAGCTAAATACTACTGCAGCATCCTGATAGATCATAAAAACTACACACAGAACTTTTAAAACACAGGTATAAGAGATCATTTGCTCTCAAAGTTTCCTGGAACTAAAGCTGATTTTTACACTTTGTCTAATATGTTTCTGTTGATATTGTGATAAAATGGCTAATGTTGGTATGGTGGGTCCTGCGCTTTTCTTAGCGGGGTAGAGGGGGCTAGGACACCACCCTGTGCCCCTACTCTTAGGGTACCAAGATCCCCGCTAGTGGCTCAGGAAGGGAAGCAGAGAAGGGATCTGGGTTTGCTCCTCACTCTGAGCCTGAGCCCCAGCCCCAGCCTCTCTCAACCCCTGCAGATTTTGTACCCTCATCCTTGATGCTGAGGGAGGAAGTCTCCCTGCCCTACTGGGACAGGGTCTCGCTTTCTCTGGCCTTTCAATTCCCAGCAACACACTCCAATCCTTTCCCCCTTCCTCAAGCCCTCCCCCATCTGCCTGGAGCATAGGGTTTTTATTAGATTCCTGACAGGGCCTTAATTGGCTACAGGTGCTCCAATTAATCTGTAGTAACCTTCCCTAGTCTACAGGGAACCACACCTTAATTAGCCCAGGGTTTATATATTTCCCCTCTCCCACTGTTCCTTGACTCTGCTATATCACAATACATATGGGTTCTTGGTCTCTAAATGGCCTTTATGGGTTCCACAGTCCAGAATTTACTGCCACTCTGATAGCATTTTTTAATTTACTGAAGCAACATTGTAATACAATACCGTTCCTACAGAAAAATCTGTACCATTATTTGTTGGTGTTAAATTTTGCTAATGAAACCAATTCCAATTTATGCTGCTTTTGTTATAATAGAGAACTCACTTTCAAGTGTAAATGTTCTAGCTGCCTGCTATAATGACATTCTAAGTTTTTGTACACAAACACTATCTTTACTAATGGGATTCATAACTGGTTGGAGCTGATCAGTGGAAAGCTCTGGTGGGAATATCTTTCTGGGGGATGATGATGATTACTTTAAGAGTTGATAGAACAATAATAAAACTGACATTTGAAAAAAAGAAGAAGCAGGAACCATGGTTTTTATGTATGGTTATGAATTAAAGATGTTCTGGAGACTGAGAAATCATGTGGATAGTTTGTGAACCCTGGCATGTTCTGTTTACATACAGTCAAACTCTCACCATTCACCCTACTTGAACCACTGCATTTTTTTCAGATTGGAAGGCAGCATTTAATTCAATAAAGAACCCTGGAGATTTTATTTTCTGAGAATAAAAGCAGCATCAACAATGTGGCAGGTTAGATCATGTTAGAAATTATATCATTTACAATACGCTGGAAAATTATGTGCTAGAATATAACAAAGGAAGTGTCTGGTAGTTCTTACGTGCGCTATTTTTTATGGCTTTACTTCTTTGCCAGCTGAGGCTCTGACCTTGAAATTACATTTACATGGGTGAACTCCTCTGTAAAGACACCTCTGGTTGAGTTCTTTGTGTGAAATGAACCCCAGACCTCTTCATCTAAATGATAATATGGAGATATACCTATCTCATAGAGCTGGAAGGGACCCCCAAGGATCATCAAGTCCAGCCCCCTGCCTTTACTAGCAGGACCAATTTTGCCCCAGATCCCTAAGTGGCCCCCTCAAGGATTGAACTCACAACCCTGGGTTTAGCAGGCCAATGCTCAAACCACTGAGCTATACCTCCCCCCCGTGGGTTCCTTGGTTAAGAGGCAATAGCAGACTCACATAGCTCTATCGTGGTCTACATAGCAGTAACTAGAGGGAGGAAACAGAGTCCTGATGTTTTAACCTATGTTACACACCTGCATGTATGCAGAGTCCCATCGGAGAAAGTGATACATCTGCATAGATCAGTGGTGGGCAACCTGTGGCCTGCAGGTTGCCCACCACTGGCATGGATGCAATCTCAGGATCAAGTTCCATGTTTTGGTTCTCTCCACAGCAATCCAGCCATGAGATTCTAAGAATCCATATCATTGTGGAGCACTGTGACTTCAAAATTGCTCCATCATTTCTATATTCTATATATTCAGGATTTTTTCCAGAAATATATAAACAGATTCATACCAGCCTGCCCCAAATGGCTAACAGGAAACCACAGATAATCTCTTCTTAGTTAAAGTGCAGTTCTGCTCTGGAAAGATACAGTACCAACATGTCATTGTAGAGACAAGGCAGGTGAGGTAATATCTTTTCTTGGACCAATTTGTGTTGGTGTAAGAGATAAACTATCAAGCTACACACAGCTATCATTGCAGCATTCTGTATTTATTGTCTCTCACTGACTCCAAATCAAGGGTAATATTTTCAAAAACTCCTAAGTGATATAAGAGCCTGAATCCCATTTTCACAAGTTAGGCATAAGAGCATAAGTTTCAGTGAAAGCTATTTGACTTAAACTCCTAACTACCTGTCATTTTTAGGGGCTTGAATAACATTTTAAAGTCATTTGGGTGCATATGAAAATTTTACACCCCCACTCTGTTCAATTTACAGGTAAAAAGATGTTTTGCTACTTCTAAAGTCATGCTGGAATCTGAAAGTCATGCTGGGTTCTTTCTGGTTCTCATAGGAAAATTGTGCTATTTCAACATTTGTTTTCATCCCAAATTGGGACAAAAAAGTCAATATTTACATTTTTCACAAAATGAAAAGTTCAAAAAAAAAATGGGATGCAGAAGTATCAATGTTTCATCTTGTTGGAGCCGTGTTGTCTTAGGCTATTAGAGAGTCAAGGTGGGAGAGCTAATATGTTTTACTGGACCAACTTCTGTTGGTGACAGAGACAAGCTTTCAAGCTTGCACAGAGCTCTTTTTCAAGTCTTTTTTGTCTTTTCATTTCAATCAGAAATGTGATATTCTGACATTGGCAGATCAAAATGCTGCCTTTTGGTTTATTGAACCAAACTGAAATATTGCATCTACAATACCTCACATGCTACGGTTCCTCATGGGAACTATCATTGGGTGCCTCATGCTCTGTCTTCCCTGAAGACCAGACTCCCTGGCCAGACAACAGCTCCCAGGATGCATGGTAGTCATATGACTCCCACAATGCATCACACAGCTTGGTCAGAGGGGAGACTGTGGTGAATCATGAAAGATGTAGTCCAACCAATGAACACAGCCAAGTCAAGACACTAGAGGCATGAAGTACCCAAACTACAACTCCCATGAGGCTCCATGGCACTTTAGGCAGTTGCAGTTTAATGTCAAACTGACTTGAAATAAACATTTTTGGTTCAGTACAATAAATAAAAATATTTCAGTTAAGGTTGAAGTGATCTTAAAATATTTCATTTAGACTTTCCCTATGGGGGAAAAAAAGCAAAACTTAAAGTTTCCTGACGAAAATTTCAAGTTTGCAGAAACTGCATTTTCCATCAAAAATAATTATGATAGAAAACTCCCAACCAGCCTTATTTATATGTTATTAGCAACTGGGATTCTGCAGATGGAACTTGGGTGTCATTTCTGCTTATAATGCACAATTGACTCCACAAGGATAATAGGAGAAAACATTTATTTTGGTTAGCAAATATGACAGAACACATGCAGGGAGCAGATATATTGAAAATCAAGGTGCCATTTTAGCATAATCACTTATCAACATAGAACAAGGATTTAAGATTGCAATGCTCCATTATAAGTATAACTAATCAAAACTTTTCAAATGAAAAGTTTTTCATTGAACAGTGGTGCTTTTCAAAAAGGAAACAATTAATAAAAAGCTGACTTTCAAAATTTTTCACTTTTCAGAATTTTTTCATGAAATATTGTTATTGAAATGTGTACCTAAAATGTTATCCAACCCATTATTGAAGTGGTTACCAAAATATTTCATTTACCAAAACCACAAGTTTACCCTCAAAAAAGCTGATGCCTCCTTCTGTCATCAGAAGCACAGCAGGATGAGATTTTTCTGCCGAGATCTTTTTCAGATTTAGCAACACCAAAACATATAATAAATGAGTTAGTTAATTTTGCTGAAATGGTTGTTCTGAACAAAAAAATGAAAAAAGTGCATTTTTTTGAACATTTTTAACTGCTTTGTTTTCATTTTTCAGTTTCAAACAAATTTTCATTTTGAAATGTCCTTGTTTTTATTAAAATAATTAAAATGTTAACAAAAGTTTAAAATCAAAACAAAACATTGCATTTGATCCCAAACCTTTTTTTATTTAATTTTTCAGTTCACCAACAATTCTGACAAACAAAAATGGTTTTGGTTTGACCCAAAATGTTATATTTTTTAAAAAATTACCAGGGACCCCCAAAATCCATTATTCACTCAGCTATAGAAAGGAATGAAAGGGTGCACTGTGAGACACAAGTAAATGTAGACAGTGGCCATCTTTGCTAAGAGCAGCCAGTGGCCTCATTCCCATTGAGAAAAATAGGAGATGGCAACCTTTTTGAAAGATGAAATTCGAAGTGCAACATTTTTCTTCAGTCTCAGACGAAGGAGAAATGTTAAATTATAAAAAAAATAAAAAAAGCCAAAAAATACCTTTAATCCTAAAACCCCTGTGTCTTGAAATGTAGCTTATGCAAAATAGTTTAGTGAATTTTAACTTTATGGAAAATTTGAAGAATCTGCGTTATTCTTTTATTACTATCATTATATATATATTTTAAAAGACTGATAGAGGAGGCTAGAGTTCTTAAAGGAACTAATTTAAAATTAATTTTAAATCATAAACTAATTAAAGGATTTACTTGTAAATTCTCAGAAAATTCATTGCATCCTCCAAGACAAAAGCATTGTAATTTTGTGGAGGATACATTGTATTTTCCATACATAACAAAAAGGTTCAATCTCTGCTTTTATTTCAAATTTCAACTCAATCTTGGTTTTGCATCCCTGTCCATCATGGCTAATAGGCATTGATGGACCTATCCTCCATGAACTTATCTAGGTGGAGGTGTTGTTGTTTTTTAACCCTGTTATTGTCTTGGTCTTCACATCCTCTGGCAAAGAGTTCCACAGTTTCCTGTGTGTTGTGTGAAGAAATACTTCCTTTTGTTTTCCTTAACAATGGACTCAAGATCACAATCTCCATACAGGCACCAACAAGAGTCTGTGGTAAGTTGATTACACAAGACTGTCTCCAAGACAACTGAGATGCTTGCACTTCAGATTTCATATGTTAATCATTTTGACCGTTACCAAGTAAATATTTTCATTCATCAAAATTTGACTGGCCATAATGGAAGCTGCCCACACAATTTTCCTTTGTAAATTACAATTGCATACATAACTAGATGCAGCTCCTAACACCCTATGGTTCATTTTTCTGCATATTATATATATCAGCCATACACTACCCAGGTAATTTTAACTGCCATGTAAACTTCTATGTACCTGTCTGGTTGTGCATGTTCATTTCTCCAATTTTAGAAGTGGATGCACCCTAGAAAGTTTTGAAAATTTAGGCAGACGAGTGGATGAATGGGAGTTTTGAGGGAGATCATTGAATCTTTTAACATAGCATTGCCTGGTATAGAATGCCTCTTGCTGTGGATACTCACCAAAATGTTTTTAATGATTAGACATTTGTTTTATTTGCTAGGTCTCTAGCTGCTGCAAAATAAATGTCAAAGAGCCCCACTTTCTAGATGGAGACGGCTTTTAGTTTGCTGAAAATGTGCTCTAGAAACCTAGATAAGAAAACAATAAAATCAGAGAATGAATAAACACCATTCAGAGCTCAGCAGTCATTCTGGGTCATATGTAGCTTTTTCATAGAGTATATGTTTCTAATTTTATGGGTTAAACTGGTGTATTTGTCTAAAAGCAATGCATCAGCGAGGCTTTCCCAAACATGTATTGCTCTCAGAGTGAATAAGTATTTCCTGATAGCTGTTGTTTAATTTGTCACTTCTTTAACTGACATTTATCCTTTGCCTTGATGTTCTAAGGTACACTGACCTTCAGTAAACATTCTCTTCGAGACACACTGCTTCTACAGGATGTACAGGATGATCTAAGCTCAGTTAGATACCTTCATATATCTTCTATTTCTGGTTACGAGTTGATAACGTGGCCTCATAATTCACTTCTTTCTCCAGCATAGACTCTCCACCCTTCTTTACACAGCACTCTGTCTTCTTTTAGGAAGACTTACATGGACACTTTAAAAAGCTTGCCAAAGATAGTACAGAATGCACTACACTCTTTTAACATCTTCTTAAGGGTCCTGATCCAGTAAAGTACTTGTGCATGTGCTTGACTTTTAATGCTTAAAGTTATGCACATGCATAAGTTCTTTGCTGGCTCGAGGCCATCGTTTGCATTTCAGTGCTTCCTCCACATTGAGCCTATTTTTTCTAATCTACAGTATGGATGTATGAAGTCAAGCTCATCCAAACAGCAGATTAGCCTGCTTTACAATTTTAATTAATAAGAATTCAATGAATAGTCCAGAAATTCATTTTTAACTTCAGCTCACTAAAATGTGGTGCACTTTCCTTTCAGAGGCAGCCATCTCTTCCTATATTCCATTCAGGTTACGTAAATGCAGCACACTCTAATTGTGAGTAAAACCAGACCACTTTATCCAGAATGCAGCTGCCCACCTTCTTAAACAATGTCCTACTTCTGGGGTCAGGGCAAGACCATTTGAAGCAGGCAATGGAACAAACCAAAGATGGAAAAAGATGTAGATAGATATGATTATGCTCCATACTACACCATAGGCATTATGCTCATGCTTACAGTGATGTTCAGGACCTCCAATGCTTGCAAGGAGCTGTGGCTAGCTGTGTACTCCCAAAAGAAGACAGCTAGCAAGGATATGTAACCCAATCAGTGTAACATACTGTCCCCCTCCAGAGGTGGTGGGCCACCTATAGAAGTTGATGAGCCTGGCTGAGTCTTTTCAATCTTAGGCAGTAGAGGCTTGTGCATTTAGATCTAGGTGGCACAGGTTCAATCCCTACTGCCAGTGACCCATCCAGGAATACAGCAATACAAATACTCCACATTACTGCAGCTTGTATGAGGGCAATCCCAGTGGGTGAACTGGTGACGACTTAGTTTTGTAGTGTGCATGCATCTCTAGGCTTATACTGTGAACCTCTTTCCCATTGGTGATTTCCTTAAAACTCTTTGTGCAAGTAGTTGCTCACCAATAGGGGATATGTATTGTGACGTTATTGACATGAACTATGACGGTATAGCTCATTGTTGCAACCAGGGTCTTATGGTTGCACCNCGGGGGACGTGATTCAGACCTGGGTCTGTGTTTGCAGCAGGCTAACGTGTCTGGCTCAACAAGACAGGGTACTGAAGTCCCAAGCTGGCAGGGAAAATGGGTTCAGAGGTAGTCTCAGCACATCAGGTGGCAGTCCCAAGGAGATTTATGTGACCCAACCCGTCACATGTATTATACATGGCACACTTCTTATGGCGGCGTGTACATATCTTGCATGCCCCTCTAGCATTGGTATAAGTAGCAGTGTAAAACGGTGAGGCACTGCTTACATGAGTAAAGACACACCAGAACCCTTAGTGTATGTACCCTACATGGTTCTCTACATGTCCAAGCAGTGTCTCTCCTGTTCACACTGCTATTTTTAGCAGTGTAGTGTCCTGCCGCCTCCAGGCTTCTGAAGTTTTGCCTTGCCACAGGGAAAGGCTCTGGAAGGGGGATGCAGTGGGGAAAGGTTATGGCAGCTCCCTGCTGGAGCCTTTCCCCACTGCCCCCATCACAAGCCAAACCCTTTCACTGTCGCATGTAGCTACACACTGCAANGGGACATGATTCAGACCTGGGTTTGTGTTTGCAGCAGGCTAACATGTCTGGCTCAACAAGACAGGGTACTGAAGTCCCAAGCTGGCAGGGAAAATGGGCTCAGAGGTAGTCTCAGCACATCAGGTGGCAGTCCCAAGGAGATTTATGTGACCCAACCCATCACATGTATTATACATCGCACACTTCTTATGGCGGTGTGTACATATCTTGCATGCCCCTCTAGCATTGGTATAAGTAGCAGTGTAAAACGGTGAGGCACTGCTTACATGAGTAAAGACACACCAGAACCTTAGGGTATGTACCCTACATGGTTCTCTACATGTCCAAGCAGTGTCTCTCCTGTTCACACTGCTATTTTTAGCAGTGTAGTGTCCTGACGCCTCCAGGCTTCTGAAGTTTTGCCTTGCCACAGGGAAAGGCTCTGGAAGGAGGATGCAGTGGGGAAAGGTTATGGCAGCTCCTTGCTGGAGCCTTTCCCCACTGCCCCCACCACAAGCCAAACCCTTTCACTGTCGCATGTAGCTACACACTGCAATGTGGACGCAACCTGCTTTCTACTGCGGCGTGTAGCTACATATACCCTACATGCAACCGTCAGTGGTGTTCAGTGTAAAGACAATCTAGGAGTAAGGCATTTGCAGTCTGTCTCACAAATAGCAGATCATACACATTATTGATTTGTAATATTGATTTTTAGTATTATTGTTGAGTGTATTTCATTTCAAACTTTAAAACGAAAGTAATTGTGCTGACAGATATATTTATTTGGTTGATTACAGTGAAAGACTTCAAGGAAGAAGGAGGGATATGAATGAGGAAGGAGGGTGTGCTGGACAATCAGTAATTCACTCTTGGGTTGACACACTATCACAAGGGGCTGGCAGACACCTTCAAACGAGGGCGCTATTATAATCTTTTACAGTTCCTAGAAGTGCTTTCACCTGCCAATAGCATCACCTTAGCATTACCCAATTAAATATGAGCCAGCAGGCATTTGGCCAGATGGAGTTTTCCCCAACTAGCTTCCATCCAAGTTCCTACCTGGTTCAGATATCAGGAGAGTAGTAAGACTGAGCCCCTTGAGATTGCAGGGAGGAAGTGTGGATTTCCATTGTAACGTCTGGCATCTTTCTGTCAGGAAAGTGCACTCAGGCAGTAGACTTCTCTCTCTTGCCTTGAGAAGATCATCCGCCTCAAAAACTAATGCTATTTCTGTGACATATCCAGGTGGGAAGTTTGGCTGGTTGGTATTCAAGCTGCCAGAGGATATAAAATGTTGATGGAGAAAGCTCACAGTCAGAATTAGCTCGCCATTGCGGTCTCAGTCACCTCCCCTAGAAAAGGGAGGCCCAAGAATAGGTGGCAATCAGTGAAGATAGTCGTTTTCAAAGAAGGATTCTTGAGGGTCTTCCATTGCCTCAGTTTGCCTCTTTTAAAGAATCAGTGATCATCCCGGTCATCAGTGGGCTCATGAGCCTCTACTGCCGTACCTGAAGTAACAGGGCCCACATCTTCAAAAGTATTTAGGTGCCTAACTCCCATTGAAACAGGGCCTTTGAAGATCTTGGCCTTATCTATTAGTTCGGAGGCTGCAGGAGATTCAAACCTCTATATGTGGTCTAACCCATGAAAGGGAGACAAAAAGCTGCATTGTTTTAGGCTAGGTTACACTTGGAATGGGGAATACTGAAAACTGTTTAACTGATTATAAATGAAGAGAGTTGGTACAGGTCACCAAAGCAAATGTTTCAATTTGAGTCAAATTGTCCCAAATCAATTTTTTTTATTTACCTGACAGAAAATAAAAATTGGAAGAATCAAATTTTTTTGCAGAAAATTTAGATTGTGGAAACTGCATTTTACTTCAAAAAGTCATTTGAAGGAAAATTCCAAACCTGCTGTAACAATAAGTTCCTTTTCTCCTGGGGACAGACCTAGATGAAAGATATCCATGCTTTCTAGCATATTCTTTTATAAAAGAAATACCTAAAACCCCAAATGGCCAATTCTGAAATCACAGAAACACTGACCACTGGCGCCTTCATGAATTTTCACTTTAAAACACAGTACGTTTTCTGGTCAGTGATGTAACGATTTAGTTGTCGTTCATCCCTCAGTTCTGAGCTGTTTCTCTTCTCTCCTGTCTACATTTTTTCTGACGAACGCCCAGCTGCTCTCATTCCTATTTCTTCTTTGTTTAGATGCTTTTATGACATATTTGACCTTTGGAATAATTCATTTATTTTGAAGGTTGTATTGTATCTGTCATAATATGTACGAAGCACTTAACATTTAAGATAAATGTTTACTTTTGATATCCTACATCTTACTCGACAGACGAGAGAAACACTGTTTATACTGGCACAAGTATTTTTATATTTCAGAATATTTAAAGTACATAGTCTGTGGTAAGAATAGCAACATAGAGCTGTGTTGGCCCAGTAATGTCTCTAAGGCAGGAGTCCGCAACCTATCAGAAGTGGGGTGCCAAGTCTTCATTTTTCACTATAATTTAAGGTTTCGCATGCCAGTAATATATTTTAACGTTTTTAGACGGTCTCTTTCCATAAGTCTTTAATATATAACTAAACTATTGTTGTATATAAAGTAAATAAGGTTTTAAAAATGTTTAAGAAGCTTCATTTAAAATTAAATTAAAATGCAGAACCCCCTGGACCGGTGGCCAAGACCCGGGCAGTGTGAGTGCCACTGAAAATCAGCTCATGTGCCACCTTTGGCACGCGTACCATAGTTTGCCTACCCCTGTTCTAAGGTAATCACACAGTTTTGGATGCCCAGTCTATTCATCATATTTTTAAGAAATCTGACCTAAAGTTTGCAGAGGAAGCATGGTCTTGTGGTAAGGCACTGGACTAGGACTCTGAAGATATCTGGTTGCAATTTTTGGCAATGCCACAGACTTCCTCTGATGTTGAGCAAATCACTTAAATAATCTTTCTGGGTGGGATTTTCAGAAGTGTTCAGCACTGACCTAATTCTTCTCCCTTTGAATTCAATGAAAGTTTTCTCATGTACTTCAATGANTTAAGTCTTTAATATATAACTAAACTATTGTTGTATATAAAGTAAATAAGGTTTTTAAAAATGTTTAAGAAGCATCATTTAAAATTAAATTAAAATGCAGAACCCCCTGGACCGGTGGCCAAGACCCGAGCAGTGTGAGTGCCACTGAAAATCAGCTCGTGTGCCGCCTTTGGCACATGTACCATAATTTGCCTACCCCTGCTCTAAGGTAATCACACAGTTTTGGATGCCCAGTCTATTCATCATATTTTTAAGGAATCTGACCTAAAGTTTGCAGAGGAAGCATGGTCTTGTGGTAAGGCACTGGACTAGGACTCTGAAGATATCTGGTTGCAATTTTTGGCAATGCCACAGACTTCCTCTGATGTTGAGCAAATCACTTAAATAATCTTTCTGGGTGGGATTTTCAGAAGTGTTCAGCACTGACCTAATTCTTCTCCCTTTGAATTCAATGAAAGTTTTCTCATGTACTTCAATGAGAGCAGAGTTAGACCAATACTTACTTTTGAAAACCTCCATATGTCTCAATTCACTTCCCTTTCTTTCCTCCTGCCATGAAGATGCTGCAAAGCTGCTATGTATATATAAGAAGCTAATTTTAATGGCCTGTTGTGAACCAGGGCAAAATGCTACCTGGTTTTCTCCCTGAAATGTTGGATTCTTCAATGCTGTTGTCACAGTCAGTTGTCCCTTGAACTGAGTGTAATGGTAAAGTACTAGGTTTACTTCACTGCTTGTTTTGGAAAGGGCAGTTGGATCGGACCAGGAGAAGATTCTGAGTCTGTCTTTATGTAGTGTTACTCTATGCAGGTACACTGCTTCCTGGACTGCTGTGAGGAGACTGCTGCATGAGACTGTACTAAGAATTCTGAAACCAGAAACATCACTACCGTTTGGCAGGGAGGAATAGGCAGGCCGTTCTTTTGAGTACCAGTGGCTGTTTGAAAAGGCTGGCCATTCAGATAGTTTGCCCATTTCATACTGGGTGAGTGGAAGGAGATTGCAACCAAAATCAGCTCCTTTTTCAAATAGACTCTGAATTCTGCTCCTCCCTATTTCTCTCACATCACCTCATCTGCTCCCTGTCCATGGAAACTCCCAGGCATCTAAATCTGCCACTGTGCCTCTAATCTCAGTTTGAAAGTCCCACTCGGGTGCCTAAACCCTTGGCCTTGCCCACTACACGGAAGAAATCAGGTGTGCCAATGCCTGGCCTTACACTGGTCTGGACCCTCCTTCTGCCATCCACATGGCAGTTGGGTTCTGCTTGAGGTGCCAATGTGGCCATTTAGGGACTACATTGCCTCAGGATATTTTAACTAAAGATGGTTAAAAAACAGTTTTCCATTGAAAAATGCAGTTTCATCAAAATCAAAACATTCCAATTCTGATGAAATTTTTTGACGGGAGAAAATCAAAACATTCATCTCAACAATAACAAAACAAAACATTTTGATAGTGCAATTTCAACTTTCAAATTGCATTATAAGAGCTGAAAAGATGCTATGGAAATTAAAATGTTTTGACACGATGGACACAAAACATTCTGATGGTTCAGAATTGACTTTTTTTGGAATTTTCATTTGAAATTTCAACTTCTCATTCTAAACCATTTTTTTAATGTTAGAATTTCACATGGACTGAAAGTTCTGCTTCCTGACCAGCTCTAGAGGCAGGGAGGTACAGATCTTCCACACATGTACCTGGCCCACTCCTATATCCCTTCAGCGGTGACCACTTGTGCTCTCCTCTCTGGTTAGCCAGCTCTGCTGTGTAGTGCAAAGGGAGGGCAGACCCATGGTCTCACTTCCTCACTGCCCCCGGATTGTGCTACTTGTCAGCAGATGTCCTTGTACCAAGGGGAGACCTCCAAATGTGGACAGGCACTTTCACAAGCTGCAGCAGGGATATAGGTCTTTGCACCCTTTCCCCACCTTTTGCAGCTATGGATAGGCCTGGCACAATCTGTCCCAAGACCAAAATGTGAAACCGGGGATCATTTCTATCCAAGGCACTTATCTGGCCCCCAGGAACATAATTCCTAAGCACCTCACAGTCGTTAATGTGTTTATCCTCACAACACCCCTGTGAGGTGTTATCTCCATTATACAGATAAAGAAGCGAGAAACTAAGGGCTTGCCTACATGAACAGTGAGTTCACAGCAAGCTGGGTTGTCAATCTATCCTGCACTAGGGTAGATCAAAACACACTATGGAAGTTTTAGCAAGTGGCAGACTAGCAGAGGGTAGATTTACACCGCAGCTTGACACAGTGCAGCCAAGAGGATCTGAGCACCATCATTGCCAGGAGGCGTTGGAGATGGATTGGTCATGTGCTTCGGATGGAAACTGATTCCATCACCAGAGTAGCAATAAGATGGACACCTGAAGGCAAGCGAAAACGAGGCCGCCTGAAAACAACATGGCAAAGAGCTGTGGAAGCTGAGCTGAAAAACCTGGGCCACAGCTGGGGAACTATTGAAAGGCTTGCCAGAAACAGACAGGAGTGGAGGAGCTTCGTCACTGCCTTAAATGCCAAAGGAACATGATCATGATGATGATTACCATGAACTAACTGCTCATGTTGACAAACCCTAAGTAACCAGCCCAAGGACACACAGGAAGTCTGTGGCAGAGGAGGGAATTAGACGCAAGTCTCCCAAATCCCAGGGTAGCACTTTAACCACTTGACTATAGTTATTTAGAACAAACAAACTCAGTCCTGAGTCAATGCAGGGGGATGGATTGTGGGCCCCACTAGAGGTGACTTCCAACTCAGATGACTATATTACATCAACACTGCAGTCAGTCTGTGCATTCTGTAATTAGCTACAAAGATAGATGAGCCTGCTCAAAATAAAAATTCCCCTTGAAAAAACAGATGAGCCAGTTGTTCTCTGTAATAGGGTGTGCCTGCCCTGTAATATCCCCTGCTGAGTTAGTGTGGTGCTGCAGGTCCTCCTTACCTCGGTTTCCCTTCTCAGGAAGCCAATGATGCCATTTCAGGCCCTCTTGACACTTGACTCAGTAATACCCTCCTTGGGACAGGTTCATTATAAAACCTCATACCAAAGGGTCCATAACAAAACTTCATACCAAAGGGTCCATAACAAAAAGTCCCAGATAAACAAAAGGTGCTTCTGGCTTTCAGGACTTCTCTGAAGCCTGACCTGTAAGCTCTGTTCCCAGTCCCCTCAGGCTTATCTTCTCAATCTTTATGACTTTCCTTATGGCAGGAATGCCATCCCTCCTCCTGGAGCTGGGCAATTCAAGCAATTATCATCCATCTCCTCATCAGGGGTCCCCAGCTCTGCCCCTGAAGCTGGTTTGCAATTAAGCCCACCCTTTTGGGTCTTAGCCAGATTGTCTCTCTGCTGGCCCTATTTAGTACTCATGCTCAGTGGGTCTGGCAGCTTTCTCCGGCTCATGTTTGCCCTGCTATGAGGAGGCGGCAGCATTTATGCTGGTCCCCTTCTCCCAGCTCATCCTCAATTGGCTGGGTGAGAGGGGAGCTTGTCTTGCCCTCTCTGTAAGGGCTTGCCCTTAGCCCTTAAAGAAACAGTAATGGGATATCCTCCTGAACACATCTTACTCCCAAGACTGCTTCCTCTCTCCCAATAGCTGCCAGGTCCTTAGTATCTATAATTGGATTTATCAGCTCTTCAAGAGCCTATGCAAGGTGGTGGGGTGGACTGACCATTAGGCAGTACTTCCCTTACGGGGCCGGCTACCCTGTCACATTCTCCCATGGGAGTTTTGTCATCGACTAATGGAAGGAGGACTGCCCTCCACGGCTACCTTACTTACAAAGATTTTAAAATATTTAAAACCTATTTACTTGGATCTACAACAGAGTCATGAAATATATAACGGATATCAAGGTATTTATGGACCTCTGGGATGTGGGTAAAATGGATAGCCACCATTACCAATGAATAATTTTTTTGTCACATTAGAGTCATAACATTTCACAACCTAAAAAGGATAAATGTACAGTTTTATATGTTTAATTTACATATGTAAAACTGAATTGTGTGCTGCTTTGTATACAGAGAGTCAGTAGATTCATGGCAATAGTATTAACTAAGGAAGAGTCATGAATTACTTTTCTTCCTGGCCACAACTATATGCTTTCATTGACAGCTGGAGTCTTACAGTATCTCTCAGTTTGCCTTGTTTTGGAACAGATAGCCATCCTCACTTACTACACTGGTCAAATGAATGAAATATTGCCTTTGATTCATAATTTCCCAAATCTACAAGATTGGTATTATAATGGGATTGCACTGTGAATAATTTGAACAAGAGTATTGTCAAGCTTATTCAATATTAGGCCTAAGACTTCCGGAAGCCTCAAAGATCAAGCATAGCAACCAAAGCAAGTTCAAACTAGGAAATATTGTAGACTTGTGGTCAGCCTTAAAAAGCAAGCTTTGCAATATTAGGTATAGCAAATTCAGACTAGGAAATATTGTAGACTTGTGGACAGCTGCAAAAAGCAGGCTTTGCAAAATTAGATATGGACTTGTGGTCAAGGTGTAAAGCAACCAAGCGTTTCTTTGGAGTGATTCAAATGTTTTTAATGCGGACTTGTGTTCAAGGTGTAAAGCAACCAGGCACTTCTTCAGGCTATTTCAAATGTTTTGTATCTGACACATTGACCACAGTTAGGACAATTGGCTGGATTCGGAGAAAATGAGCTGTATATCTGTGCATAGATCATAATTCCAAAGTAACCACAACTCCCACAGTAAACATTTGGCCTAACCTGATTGGTTGACCTGCTTCAACACACGGCGGCAGATGAGATAAAATGTGTGGAGCCTCAGGTGGGTTTGTGTGTGCGTCTTGGTCTAAGAAGTCGTTGTTTTTGATCGGTCAGACCCAACCACCCCGGACCGAGGAAACTTAAATTACACCAACTATCTGTTCCTGGCCAGTGCAAAGAGTGGTCAACTAAAGGGTAACGTATTCTCCGCAGGGTAAGGTCTTGAAATAAAAAAGGTCTGGTTGCATGCAGTCTAAAGTAACGAAGTAAAGAAGTCTGGGTTGCTCAAGCTAATTTGATCTCAAGTTGTGTTGGCACTACAGTATTACAAATGGTAGTGTCAGGATAATTTGATCTCACATCATATCAATGCTGCAGTATTATAAATAGTAGTAAACCGTTAATAAAAGTATTACATTGTTTAGGAGTAGTTATACGTTGCTGATATAATAGTTTTACTTATGTTTGTGTCCACTGGTGGCGGGAACAGTACGTGCAAAGTTGGTAGTCAATAAGTAACAGTAGCTTTGCATGTACTTGTACCTGTCTTCAGTATCACCTGCCATTTATATTCAATGCTAATAGTATGCATTATAGTAGTAGGCAATTGATGCATACTATTACCTGTACTTGTGCTTGTTTGCAATATAACTTGCCATTTATATTAATCCTTATTCAATGCTGGTCTCTATTTCTCCTTTTCTTATTCTGTCTGTGTTGCATTTATAGCCGTAACTCATTAAAAACCTTTTTTGAGGAATAATCAGTAGTCTTAGTTTTCTCTTATATGGACACTGCTCAACCTCATTACATTTGTGTTGGGTGGTGGGAAGTAGCGATCACCCGGGGCCCCATTGGGGTCCTGACATGTGCCTCCTTCTTCCTTTATCTCCGCATGCACAAGTAACATGTTCAGCCATACTGCTTGGTGGTTAAACCAATAGACACGATGGGTGAACCTCACAAAATATAGGGATGTGATGTGGGTTCTTACTCCATTTTACTCTCTGGAGTGGCAGCCAAATCACAGTCAAGGCCATTTTAGACGCCTTAATGAAACTTGATTGAATTTCAGAGCTGCTGAGCAGCCACCAGTCCTACTGACTTCAAATAGCACTTGTGGGTGTTCAGTACCTTTGAAAAACCAAGGTGCCTAAAGATGTATTTAGGTGCCTAAAATGAGGCACCAGGTGTGAAAATTTTGGCCGCATGGGACTAGGCTATTCCCAAGGGTGCTGTACTGAACAAAATGGCAAAACTTCCATGTTATGCTTCCAGCTCAGTGGCTTGGAAATGAGACTCCTTTCTGTCCCCTCCCTACCACAAATCACAACACTATTAGTTTATTCATAATCCACTAGCTTTTCTGGTCCCTTGTGACACAGTTCTGTGACTCTGCCCAGCTTCCTTTTCTGATGTGGGGAGTATTTCAGGGTGGGGATATAACAGTGAAGAGCACTAGGGCCACCCAAAGGGGGGGGCAAGTGGGGCAATTTGCCCCAGGCCCCAGGCCCCGGGCTCCGCAGGGGCCCCGTGAGCCCTAGCCAAGAATCCCTTTCCTGGCTAGAGGCACCTTTTAAACTTTTACTCACCCGACGGCGCTCCGGGTCTTCGGTAGCACTTTGGTGGCGGGGGGGTCCTTCACCTCGCTCCAGGACTTCGGCGGCACGTTGGCAGCAGGGGGTCCTTCAGTGCCGCAGAAGACCCGGAGCCAGTGAAGGACCCGCCGCCAAAGACTCAAAGCGCCGCCCAGTGAGTACAAGCTCTGCAGCAGGTGGCGCCTTCTTTTATGTCCGCTCCCCCGCTTTTCCCCAGGCCCCCTGAATCCTCTGGGTGGCCCTGAAGAGCACCTCTCCCTCCGTTCTTCAATGGCAAAAGGTCTATTAAGGACCCTGCATCAATGATGAAGCATTTGGCTGTCCACCAGCTGTAAAGCAGTGGTTCTCAAACGTTTCCAGTCACACATATCCCTTTCCAGTAACGGAATCTCTCCGTGCAACCACTCCATTACTGCACAGCCAAGGCTTCCTCAACAGCGGAGCGTGGGCTGAAGGTGGGGCTGGGGGTGGAACTGGGGCTAGGGGAGGAGCTGGGGCTAGAGGTGGAGCTGGTCTGGGGATGGATAGGGAATAAGGGCAGAGCTTGGCTGGTGCGGAGCAGGGGGTAGAGTGGAGCTGTGTCTGGGGGCGGAGCTGGTCTGGAGGTGGAGAGGGAATGAGGGCGGAGGCCTGGTGGTGGAGCAGGACTGGGGGCTGAATAGTTGGTGGTGGAGCTGGTCCAGGTGTGGAGTGGGGCTGGAAGTGTGGCGCTCCCTCCCTGCCCCCCCTGTGGGAGCTGGCCCCGGCCCCACCGCGTTCCCCCCTCCCAAAATATTCCTCCGCAGCCCCCTATGGGGGCACCCTACACTTTGAGAACCTCTGTTCTAAAGGGAATTGGGGCTGGAGCTGCCTAGAAGATGAGAGCTGTAAGTGGCTCCCTGATGCTCCTCTCCGCACTGGCAGAAGAAAGAATCTAACTCAGAACATTATAGCTAGTCAAAAGCAAGGGAGTAAAGAGCTAGTAGATTATGAATAAACTGTAACAGAGTTGGGATTTGCAGCGGGAGGGGGTAGGAATGGAGTTTTCAAGCCACAGAACTGGGAACATAACTTGCAAGAGGCACCTTTTTGTTCACCAACACCTCCTGTACCTGAGATTATGCATATCCTTATGCTGCTGTGACAGCTACTTACATTACAATAGCAGCACAGGCGATGATGCAGATTTCACAAAGCCACTGCATCTGTACCCTGTGAAGGTGGCTAGGAAAGGGGCAGAGTGTAGGTGGGAAACGGGCAGAGGGGTAACTCTGCCTCCTGTCTTGGGGATCGTATGCTGCATAGGGTGTAGTAATGACACAGCATATTCCTTCCCTGGTGCAGCCAGGGAATTAAGTCACAGTGTGTTTCTCAGGCTGCCTATAACACAGGGACAATCAAGCCCTTATTTTGTATTTTCAAAGATTATTTTCCTCTGATACTTTGTAAACCCTTGTTTGCTACCAAATTGTTCACAGTATAAATTTGCCACAACTAGCAATCTCCAATCAAGAAATTACCAGGGTCAGTAACATTCAAAGAAGGATTGGACGTTTATATGGAGAAAAAGAATATTTGGATTTATAACAGTTTATGCCAGGAATCGGCAACCTTTGGCACGTGGCCCGTCAGGAAAATCCGCTGGCAAGCCGGGACAGTTTGTTTACCTGCAGCGTCCGCAGGTTCGGCCGATCGCAGCTCCCACTGGCTGCGGTTCACTGCTCCAGGCCAATGGGAGCTGCGGGAAGTGGCGTGGGCTGAGGGATGTGCTGGCCGCCGCTTTCCACAGCCCCCATTGGCCTGGGACAGCGAACCGCGACCAGTGGGAGCTGCAATCGGCTGAACCTGTGGACGCTGCTGTTAAACAAACCATCCCAGCCCACCAGCGGATTTCCCTGATGCGCCGCGTGCCAAAGGTTGCCAATCCCTGGTTTATGCTATCACAGTTTTGGAAGGGATAAAAAAACCTCATGCATCAGGGTTTAAACCAGTGTCTTGGGATTACAATGAAACTTTGTGGGGGGACAGATTTTCCTATGTCTGCCTATTGCAGCCGTTCTTGTACCTTCCTCTGAAGCATCTGGCACTGGCCGTTGCTGCAGACAGGATACTGAACAAGATGGGCTATAGGTCTGATCCAGGTCAGCAATTCCTATGTGGGATTAGAGCACAAGGGTACTACTAGTAAGATTAGAGGTGTATTGGCAGAACTACAAATGATCCAGATGCTGTGATTTTGCCCACATTCACTATGAATGGCTTTAGACAATTCTATTAGGCCCTTATTTTCAAGAGCACTAAATCCACCCACAGAATTTCAAAACATGAAAGGATAGTGATTGCAACATTACTTTCACACAAACTGATTGCTAGAAGAACACCTATTGAATTATAAGAGAGTTAGAAGATCTGTATCTGCTTGCTCTAATTACAAAAAAAATAAGCAATTAATTTTTAATTATGTTCTTTGTAATATCTTAAACAGAGTCTACTTGAAAGAGATGGTTAGACTTTAATTGAGATATTTCAAAGTAACTACAAGTTACTGATCAACCCACTTATAAAATGTCAATTAGCACAGATTAGCTCGCATTTTATTGATATTCAAATGGGTTCTGAAATGCCAGTAAAAGGCTTGAATGTTACTAGAAGTCTGATAGGTTAATAAGATATTAACATATTGCTTTGCGTATGTTTCATTTTGAATTAATGACATTGCAACTAAGTTTGTTCATAGCACAATATGTTAAATAACTGACAACAATCATCTGTCTTTTAATTACTTTATAGAAAAGCCCTCCACATTAAGTCTAAAATCAACTTCTTAACTGAGACAAGAAGTTGTAACCATATAGAAGTTGTCTGTGCTCTGGTCCTTCTACCGATGTTTATGGCTTTGCTCCTCATCCGCAAAACCATAAATGGATCAGGTCCCAGCTACATTTGAGACCACAGGTGATATCTGCCTAGGGTTGCCAGGTGTCCAGTTTTTGGCTGGAACACGCATTCGAAAAGGGACCCTGCCAAAAGTCCAGTTGGCCACAGCAGGGCTAAGGCAGGCTTCGTGCCCAGCTCTGTGTGGCTCCCGAGAAGTGGCGGTGTGTCTGGCTCCTAGGTAGAGGGGTGGCCAAAGGGGCTCCATGCGTTGCTCCCACCCACAGACACTGCCCTGAGCGCTGGCTCCGCAGCTCCCATTGGCCGTGAACCCATTGGCCGGGTTGGCATGATTTCAGGGCACCGCAGACAATGGGAGCTGCGGAGCTGGCGCTCGGGGCGGTGCCTGTGGGTGGGGGCAGTGGGCGGAGCCACCATGGGTGCCCCTCTGCCTAGGAACTGGACATGCCGGACGCTTCCCAGGATTTGCGGGGACTTCCTCCGTTCCCAGGAAACGCCGGGTCAGCACTGTTGTGGCTGCTATTTAAGGGGCCGCTTGAGGTCAGCTCCTCCCAGAGCCCCCGCAAACCGCACGAGCCAGAGCCACACAGACTCCGCACCCCGAACCCCCTCTCACTCCCCAACCCCCTGCCCCAGCTCAGAACCCCTTCCCGTATCCAAAATCCCTCCCAGAGCCCGCACCGCACACTCTCTCTGGCACCCCGAACCCCTCAGCCCCAGCCCAGAGCACCCTCCCGCACTCTGAACCCCCCATTTCTGGCCCCACCCCAGAGCCTTCACCCCCGAGCCCATGCCAGGAGCCCATACTCCCTCCCACATTCTAACCCCCTGTCCCAGCCTGGAGCCCCCTCCCACACTCCTAACCCCTCAGCCCCACCCCGCAGCCTGGAGCCCCTTCCTGCACCCCAAACCCCTCATCCCCTGCCCCACCCCGAGCCTGCACCTCCAGCCAGAGCCCTCACCTCCTCCTGCACCCCAACCCCTGTGACGTTCCCTTGGTGTTATCTGGACTGGTGAGCAGGGGGTTGGACTAGATGACCTCCTGAGGTCCCTTCCAACCCTGAGATTCTATGATTCTATGATTCTATGATCTGCTAGGTCACTCCAATCCTCAACTCTGGGAGCCAGCCTTACCCTGCTCTGCTGTGAGAACCCCCACTCCTGGGCTGTTCACGCACAGTCTCTAGCATGTAAGCTGCTCCCAGCTATGTGAGTGAGCACTTTTGGCCAGCCACTGCTTGGATTGTGAAACCGAATGACACTAGCCAATATCTCCGGTCCCAGACACAACCCTAGGAACTTCCATCGTGCAGTGTCCAGTTATGCCCGCTGGACACTGCAAGCTTATATGAGTTCATCAGTTTAACAAAGAAATTGATATGCACCAGGCTTGTTATCCCAAGGGGTGCCTCTGAAACGCTTCAAATCAAACACACTGCTTCAAGTAGAACAAACAAACAGATTTATTAACTACAAAGAGAGATTTTAAGTGATTATAAGGCAAACCACAACAAGTCAGATTTGGTCAAATGAAATAAAAGCAAAACGCATTCTAAGCTGATCTTAACACTTTCAATGCCCTTCTAAACTTAGATGCTTCTCACCACAGGCTGCCTCACCAGCAGCCAGACATCGCTGTGTGCAAAGCCTGGCGCTTTGCACTGTTGGGTCTGCAAAAAGTAAATGGATCATATGGTCTGATGGTGCCAACGCCACAGGCAGCACAGAAGGGGCCTGGCAACAGGGAATGCAGAGCTTCACTAGCACCGATGCTCCTGAAACAGAAGAGCTAGTCCCTGGCTATGGTAATCTCCCTCACGCCCATATACAGACCCTTTATGTTTCAAATAAAGGACAACTTGGAAATTAGAGGAGAAAGTTTATTTTAAGGGCACCCAACCCAATGTTTTATTTCTGACACACTCATCTACAAATAACAGGTTGTAGGACAGTGTACAATCCTCGGCATGATTATTGGTGTATACAAGACACTATTTATTGATCTGAGGTGTAATGTGGAACATTGAGCACCGAACGAAGGACAGGTGGTCACGCCGTGTGTGACATTCTAACATATTTCCTCTCAACCTGCTTTGGGACAAATCTGGGACACAGGACAGGTGAAAAAACTTGAAACGAAAAACACTAGAAAATCTATTTGTTAGCAGAATGGTAAAATAGGGAGGGGTCAATTTCTGCAGTCAGTGGCTGCAGCACTACTGGATCCAGGACAGTTGAGTGAAGGCAAGAAAAATCAAGCTCTTGCAATAGTCTCATTAGTCTCGCTCATTGCGAGTGAGTGGGACTCTTTTTTTTTGGGGGGGGGGGTGTAATTAATTTTACAATAGTGTTTAAAATCTCTCCCTGGTGAGGTGAATCATAGAATCATAGAATATCAGGATTGGAAGGGACCTCAGGAGGTCGTCTAGTCCAACCCCCTGCTCAAAGCAGGACCAATCCCCAACTAAATCATCGCAGCCAGGGCTTTGTCAAGCCTGACCTTAAAAACCTCTAAGGAAGGAGATTCCACCATCTCCCTAGGTAACCCATTCCAGTGAAGGGTATTTGAATAACACATTCCATCACCCACTTTCAAACTGTTGCAGCTCCTGGCCTTCTGGTGCCTGCTTGGGCCTTGCAGTGAAAATGAGCGAGTGAGCAAGGGTGGGGGAGAGCGAGCAACAAATGGAGGGGGGATGGAGTGAGCAGGGGCGGGGCCTCAGGGAAGGGGCAGGAGCGGGGCTTTGGGAAAGGAGCAAGACAGGGGGCGGGGCAAGGGTGTTCGGTTTTCTGCAATTAGAAAGTTATCAACCCTACTTTTAACTGAAAAACTCCTCTGGGACAAAGGAGATTGCAAAACCTAGAAGGAAGCATGTGAGAGTTATGGACAAAGCATTCGCAGTTGAGGGTATCCCAGAGGAGATCAGATGAATTCAGGTTCTGGTCACCTCTAAGGAACACTGCAAAACCTTTATACTCTCCCTTTCTTTAATATTTTTTAAATGTATCCTGAAGAGAGTTTTCTATAACCCCAAATGGGAGAAAAGCCAGAGACACAAAGAACTACACAAGGGACTTTGTTATTGCCAGTCTGTTTTAAATGAAAGGTAGTCATATACTGGTAATAGTGGCAGTAGATACAGGGAGAGATTCAAAATCAGATATAGATATTGCAGTTCAGAAACATATTATAGACCAAATGAAGATCGAGAGGGGGGTTTTCAAAGGCACAAATAACATTTACTTTCAAAGGGAGCTAATGGGAATTAGATGCCTAAGTGCCTTTGAAAATCTCCCCCTTCATCTTAAAGGGGCACCTTTGGAGTATCAACTTAGAAATGTTTGCAGATGAAGTGCATCTTAAGTTGAGTAAGAACAGGGAAATCATTAGTTGTTTGGTGCATGAGGAGAGTTATGAAGAACACCTGTTAGATCAGAACTTGAATGAGAAGGTAATGGATTAAAAGAACAAGAAATTCAAAAGCTTATTTAAATGTGTCAGAAGTTCTAACTCAGTAGAAGTACAAACCCTTCCAGGCATGATAGGGTAGAACTATCAGCTGTACTAGAAAAAGAAATGGTGGGGATAGGTTGTACTAGAAAAAGAAATGGTGGGGATACTTTTCTATACTCTGCCCACTTCAGACCCCAATATGAGATCATCCTCTCTATAGATTGTGCAAGATGTTCAAAATGCAATCACGCTGGGTTCCACTGAGTTCTTTTGGGGTGAGCACCCCCTAACTAACATCCAATACACCCATTATTTATCTAAAGACAATTTGAACATTCAGGACCTAATCCAAAGTTTACTGAGGTCAGTGAAAAGAATGAGGAGGACTTGTGGCACCTTCGAGACTAACAAATTTGTTAGTCTCTAAAGTGCCACAAGCACTCCTCATTCTTTTTGCTGATACAGACTAACATAGCTACCACTATGAAACCTGAGGTCAGTGAGAATCTTTCCATCAATGGGTTCTGGATAAGGCCCCTAGTGAATTATTTATGTTAAAGTACCAGTAGTACATTTAGAGATTGTATTAGTTAGAGAGGTGGTAACCCAACTTGCTGAATTGGAATGTTGCTTCAACATGGTCAAAAAATTCTATTCAGTGATGTTCTTACTAGATCAGGAGAACCTGGAGAATCTGGCTTTGCAAAAGCACTTTGGACAGGTTTCAAAAACACAAATGGATCTAAATGCTAGAATTTCAGAACACCGTTAGCCAAAGTAGTGGAGAGTGTGGGGCTAGACTGGATATGGATAAATTATTCCTATCATGCCATACTGCTCTCTTCACCCACTCTGAATTTCCTGACTCTTGAAGGACTAATTTTGCAATCAAGTTAATTAATACTGTCATCAATACTGACAATCCCACACCTCCAACACACACATTTAGTTATTTTAAAAGTTAGGGATGTTCACTCACTTGAGTGACCCAATTTTTGGATAATTAAATTAAGCAATAGGCCACAATAGGTTGTGTGTACATATCTGTGCAGTTATAGATTATTATACTGTGGGTTTGCAAATCTACAAACATAACACAGTGGCTTGCACTAATCACCCTGGAATACATTTCCTGCCATGTTTATGGCTTCATTGGGAAATGGCTTTAGAACACTGAATGCAATGGAGCTTAATTTCTGATGGCCTCCTAATGAAGCCATAACTTTTTGCACTGTTCCTTTAGGAAATGCAGAGTTATATTATCTTCCAAGCAGCTTTGCAATTCTAGAGTAGTATGCTTATATCTTTTGGGGTATCTGAAGGCTTTGGGCTGAATATACCTAACCACCTTCTTCCCATCATAAAATGCACGGTTTTAACTGTGCAGAAGTGATTAGCTTGCTGCTTAGTTACAGTGACTCATCGGAGAGGTTGTTTTTCTCTTTATTGTACTACATTATGTGTACTTAACTAGTGCACTCCCACTTTAACAAGAATGGCTCTATTAGGGAATCAAGCCTTAATCATCTCTCTCTCTAGGTACTAACATGACCCCCATCTCTATACATTGTGAGCACCTCACAAACATCTGACCACATCATTACAACACCCCTGTGAGGTAGGGAAGCCTTTAAGTCTGATTTTAAAGATGGGGAGCCAAGGCACAGAGATAATCAGTCCTAGAACCACAAAGGGACTTAGCTCAGCGTTGCAATGATTAACATTTAGGCAGCCAGAAAATAATGGGAACAAAACTGCTATCCACACAGCTTAGAGGATCCCTATATAATGCATGGGGAGAGAGAGACATCTTAGACTGTGGCCCATAAAAGCCATCATACTAGGCAGGGAGCTACAGCTGGCTTAGGCAACTATCTAACTCCACACAAAACTGCCCCCAGCAGAGGGGGAGGTGGTGTCTGTGCCCACATTATAACTTTCATCCCAGTGGTTAGACAACTTACCTGGGATGTGGGCGACCAGGTTCAATTCCCCCCTCTGCTGAAGGAAGAGAAAAGGTTTGAAGAGGGGGTCTCCAACCTCTCAAGTGCATGTACTATCCACTGAGCTATGGAATATGCTAATGGGGGGTTCCCTAACTCTCTCCTGTTGGAGCTGTTCCCCAGTGGATAAATAAAGAGGGAGTGGGCCAGAGAGAGAGAATGACTATTGTCCTGGGGTAGGGCACACACCTGGGTCCAATCCCCCAGCACTAGTGACCAATTATTTATCCACAGTGGAACAGCTTCCACAGGAACATAAGAACAGCCATACTCTGTCAGACCAGTGGTCCATCTAGCCCAGTATCCTGTCTTCCGACAGTGGCCAATGCCAGGTGCCCCAGAGGGAATGAACAGAACAGGTAATCATCAAGTGATCCATCCCGTTGCTCATTCCCAGCTTCTGGCAAACAGAGGCTAGGGACACCATGCCTGCCCATCCTGGCTAATAGTCATTGATGGGCCTATCCTGCATGAATTTATCTAGTTCTTTTTTTAATCCAGTTATACTCTTGGCCTTCACAACATCCTCTGGCAAGGAGTTCCACAGGTTGATTGTATGTTGTGTGAAGATAGGACATAGAATAGACTAGCCTAGCAGTTAGAATACTCTCCTGAGAGGGGGGAGCCCCCTGTTCAAATTGTTATTCCTCCTCAGGCGTGATGTGGGGGGGAACTGAACCTCAGTCTCCCACCTCCCAGCTGAGTGCTCTAACCAATGGAATCTAAGTTATAAAACCACCTTCTCTAGATAGATTTTGAATGGGACCCAATCTGGTAGGGTGGCCTCTGAACATGTCTACTAGATCAGGCCCTGTGGAAGAGACAGACACGCTGATGCCTTTCTTCCCCCGGTTTGTGGCTCATTCTGGAGCTTAGGCATGAGACAGGAATCTGGACACCTAGAGTGAGGCAGCAACGTACAGGCTCAGATGCAGAAAATTAGGTACTCAGTGAACTTTTACCCTGAAAACATAGGCACTGAGTGAATTTAGGTGCCACAGAGTTAGGCAGCAGTCAAGCAGTTATGGGGATTGTAATGGTGCCTCTTTGTGGATCTGTGGATCTCAGTGACTTACCTAAGGTATTGCCCAGCTCACCTGAGTCCTAGTCTAGTGTTCAGCCACAAGACAACCCTTCCTCATTACAGGCTCATATTCTCCATGTACTGTGTCAAAGAGCAGATTTAAATGTTGTGGATGAAAATCTCCTCACCTGTCCAAAGGCAGAGCTTAGCCCTGTGTTTCTGGACCCAAGTTCTGGGTAGCCTACAGAGGGGCATTGTGGGGTGTTCGTCTCCACTTAGGGATCTGGGGCAAAATTAAAAATTAATAAATGGAGATATACCTATCTCATAGAGCTGGAAGGGACCCCAAAGGGTCATTGAGTCCAGCCCCCTGCCTTCACTAGCAGGACCAATTTTGCCCCAGGTCCCTAAGTGGCCCCCTCAAGGATTGAACTCACAACCCTGGGTTTAGTAGGCCAATGCTTAAACCACTGAGCTATCCCTCTCCCCCAGGGATCAAGCACAGTGGGAGGACACTAGTAGCCATGTGAACAGGGATCTGGGGCAAAATTGGTCCTGCTAGTGAAGGCAGGGGGCTGGACTCAATGACCCTTCGGGGTCCCTTCCAGCTCTATGAGATAGGTATATCTCCATTAAAAAAAAAAAAAAAAAAAAAAGGATGTGAGCCTGTTTTTTAGTTCCCAGCTTTAGCACTGAGGCTTTTAGCTTAAACTAGAAAGGTTCATGCTTTAAAGGGTGGAGTTCCTTGGTTCAATCCACCCTTGTAATCAAGATGCTACAGTACAGCTGAGACTCCAGCTGCTCGGGGCCTCAGATGCTACCTTGTGTAAGCATGTAGCCCAAGTCCCAGCCCTCGTTAATCACAGACTTTGATAAGCCCCCCATTAGTGTTGAAAAGAGCTGCTGCAGCAAGAAACTGGAAAAACACAGACTGTATTACACAGTTTATTGGACACTAAGCCCTTTCGGACACGTATTTGAAACTTGAATCCAGGGGCTTCTCTGTGGTTAAGCATCATGACACTGGGTCAAAAAGAAAGGGTTTTCATCTTATCCCTATTAAAATTTATTGCTCATTACATTGAATAAATGAATGAAGCATTAATTTTAGCAGGATAATAAAAAAGAAATCGCTCCCAAGGTTATAAAAAGTTTTAAGACTGTGACAAAATAAAACACTTCTTTTAATATGCTGACCATTGCTTGTACATCATAAAAGTGCTCTCTAGCACTAGTTGAGCTAACTGAAGTATTCTATTATTTTCTTGATTCCTGGATCCTTGCCCAGAATACATCATCAAATGCCTCCTGCACGTGGTGATTAAGAGTGAATGTTGCTACAGAAAGAAAGACGTTTGATCAGAGAAGACTAAAAAAAAAAATGCAATTCTCCTCGGGGGAAAAACTAATAAATAATAACCCACAATAATATGCGACAAAGAGCAAAGTAAATTGTCTAGAACATTCAAAAGACTTACATTTAAGCAGGAAAAATGAAAAACACCTAAAATTCATATAAAACTAGTTAAAAGTGACAGAATGATGAAAGATCACAAATAATGACACTTAATAAAAGCCCACAATAATTGCAGATATCATGAGATGTCCTGAGGAAGGGGAAGAGAATAGCCATAAATTACTTTACCCCTTCTTTTCATGAAACATTTTATTCTCTCACTGTCTGCCTGGCCAGACATTCTGGGTGGTGAGTAAGGAGAGTCAGAGCTAAGGTTCCTCCTTCTCTTTGTCCATTTCTGCCCCCTTCTCCACCTATTTGCTTACAGAGTACCAGCCAAACAGCCCTGCTCGCCTTCCCCATACCTTGTAGTCAGAGTCTCAGTTGAAGGAGGGCCATGTGGGGGAGTGATGGAGGCCTTATTCTCTCTTATTCCCTTGTATAGCTGAGCAGCTGAGCAAGAGATGTACGTGTCACAATCTAACCCAATGTGAGTACGGGTGGCAGACTCAGGCCCAAAGTAGCCCCATTGGATTAATTTGGCTGAAATTGGGATTTGACTCAGAATCCCCCCATTTTTCAAGCCCAGTTATGGAGACCTAAAGCTGTAGCCCCCAGGTTTATCTAGGAACAGAAATGGAGCACGAACATAATGTTCAAGCTCAGGACCCCAGATAATACCCAGATTGGAATGGAGAACCGAACGGAGTGCCTCTGGGCAGCGCTCCCAGTGCTTTTACACCTTGCCTGGATAGTACGGTGGTAGGCACTTTATAAACACTGTGTGAGGACTGACAGAGAGGGAGGTTGATAGACACATAAATAGATATGGAAACAGAGACCATATGGTCAGCACTGGTCTCTGGCAGATCCTTCAGTTCTGTGCAGATCTCTGGTTATCTGCAGCTTTTAGAAGCCATAGTTTTCGATTATGACCCGGCAACAATAGATTACATTGATTAAAAGCACGTTACATGATAGGTTTCAACATGTAATTGTAAACAGGAAATCATTAGTTCGCAGGTGTTTTTCTAGTAGGGTTCTACAGAGATCTGTTCTTGAGCATATGCTATTTAACATTTTTATAAATGACTGTCTGGAAGAAAACATAAAATCATCAAATTGAGGGGGTGGTAAATAACAAGGAGGACAGTCCACTGATATAGAGAGATCTGGATCATTTGGTAAATTGGGCACATGCAAGCAATATACATAGATATAGGAACCAAAAATGTAGGCCATACTTACAGGATGGGGGACTCTGTCCTGGAAAGCAGTGACTCTGAAAAAGATTTGGAGAATGTGGTGGATAATCAGCTGAACATGAATTCTCGGTGTAATACTGTGGCCAGAAGGGCTAATGTGCTCCTTGACTGCATAAACAGGGGAATCTCGAGCAGGAGTAGAGAGAATATTTCCCTCTGTATTTGGCACTGGTGCAACCACTGCTGGAATCCTGTGTCCAGTTCTGATGTTCACAATTCAAGAAGGATGTTGATGAATTGGAGAGGGTTCAGAGAAGAGTCCTGAGAATGATTAAAGGATTAGAAAACCTGCCTTACAGTGATAAATAGATTCAAGGAACTCCATCTATCTTAACAAAGAGAAGGTTAAGGGTCTATAAGTATCTGAACAAATATTTGATAATGGGCTCTTCAATTAGGAGAGCAAGGTATAACATGATCCAATGGCTGGAAGTTGAATCTAGACAAATTCAGACTGCTAATAAGGTATAAATGTTTAACGGTGAGGGTAATTGACCACCAGAACAATTGACCAAGGGCCGTGGTGGTTTCTCCATTACTGACAATTTTGAAATCAAGATTGGATGTTTTTTTCTAAAAGATCTGCTGTAGGAATTATTTTGGGGAAGTTCTATGGCCTGTGTTATAGAAGGATGGTCAGACTAGATGATCACAATGGTCCTTTCTGGCTTTGGATTCTGTGAACCTATGAATAAGAAGTTCCAAGAATGCAGACCTCTCCCCTGTGCAGAACCTCAACATGCTTCTGCATGAGCACAGTGATCTGCACAGCAGGGGCTGGTGGCAGGATCTGCACCTCCTTAAACTCTAACCGGAGGCAAACCCCTTCTCTTAATGAACGATGAAGTGGAAGGTATGCAACTAGAACCTCATATTTCTGATCCCCTGAGTTGGTTTCTCATTTGTGGCATGTGGAGGGGATAATATGGTCCATTTTTAAAGCTCCTGCTCCTAATTCTCCATTGATCTGCACCTTTGTGCAGTCATTTATACCTGTGTAAATGGGGTGTAAATCACTGCCACATCAAAATGGTAGTATTTTGCACCCACTTTGCAGTGTGACCACACTAAGTGCAGGGGAATGGAGAGTCCAATAATTGTTTAATCTCTCCTCTACTTTTAGTAATTTGTATCTAATTCCAAATGATCATTCTGGAAAAAGATGGATTTTTCACCCTAAAGATTTATATACTATTTGCACTTAATCACAAAAATTACTGTTCAAATGAGATACAGTGTTATCTGACACTCATTCATCATTTTGACTTTTAATTACATCTCAGCTTTTTAAATATATAATGTATCGTCCACTATTCCAATTCTTCACCATGCATTACCTTTAAAACACTCGATTTGTCCTTGCCAAGGTTCTCTTTTTGTCCTTTTCCCTTAAAAAAAAATCTGTAGTACATTGGCTTCTAATCTCAATTTGACACTTAGATTTTACTGCCATAAAAACAGAGATTTTATCATACTTATCGATACTTTACATAATTTACTCTTTTCCCTTTTTTTACAGTAGTGTTTTTGACAACAGTCAACTTCAATTCTCTGTAAAAAAAAGTTCTGCATTCCTTTGAATCTGCCTTCTTAAGAGTTTCATATTTGTTTCTGCCATTTCCTTCTGAGCATATCCTCAAGAGTGTCTCCTGTCAGCTATTATAACTCTTCTTAGCAGTTCTCTGCTTCCCAAATTATCCTTTTGTAGTAAAAGATACCCCTTGATATCACTGGTTGCTTAAGCTTTTGTTTCTTGGAAACCTCATACATTCATAAGCATGGGATATTTAGTTTGTGTTTAACATTCTATGTTAAAACCTGACATAAATTCTGGTACACAAAAGCAGTCAAGGTTTCTTTAATTCAGGAAGTTTGTACTCAGACATACACAATCTTAATATAATCCAAAAGTCAATTCTGTGGCAACTAAATATAACAATGATCCACAACAACTAATACATCAGAAGAGAGTATAATAAAATATGGAGGACAAGATTTTCCCTAACAGGTGCCTAAAGTTAAGCTATTAAGATCATAACATCAATGGGTTCAATCCTCTTTTTCCTAATTACAGTGTACGGGCATTTACACCTGTGCAAAGCGAATATATTAAAAATAATTTCAGCTTCAGAATAGTAAAGTTGTACACCTACTTCCCTCTTGCTTTGCACTAGTGTAAATGATTGCTGAGTGCTGAGCCCTTTTGAAAAGCTGGCTACTTGTTTAGGTAATTAAACCAGAATGTAGGTGTTTAACTTCAGGACCCCATCTTGGCAAAATGTGGCAACAATGCTGGTTATAGAAAGCCCAGTTCTGAAACTCTTACTCACCTGAATAATGTTATTCACGTAAGTAGTGCAGCAGCTTGCACTTGGACTACTTGTGCGTGTAAGGACTACTTGTGTGAGTAAGGCTTTTTGAACCCATTTTTTACTTGTATTTCAATACTGAAAATATTTCATTGGAATTTTGCTCATATTTTATCAGCTTCTTCTTTTGCTACTCTTGCCATCAATTCATAATTGTTACTCTTAAGCACTGAATACTCACACAGCTGAAAGGAAGATATCATTATAGAACCATAGAAATGTACGACTGGAAGGGACTTCAGAAGGTCATCTAGTCTCGCCCAGGCGCTGAGGAAGAACCAAGCAAACCAAGACCATCCTGGATTAGGTGTTTGTCTAATCTGTTCTTTAAAACTTTCAATGATGGGGATTCCTTAACCTCCATTGGAAGCCTATTCCAGTGCTGCAGATTAAGCCCATTACTTCTTGTCCTGCCTTCAGTGGAGAACAATTGATCACTGTCCTCTTTATAAAAGACTTTAACATATTTGAGGACTGTTATCGGTTCACCGCTTGGTCTTCTTTTCCCCAAGACTAAACATGCCCAGTTTATTTAATCTTTCCTCATAGGTCAGGTTTTCTAAACCTTTTATCATGATAATGCATGTGACTAGAAGCCTCAAACCAAGATCAGGGCCTTATTGTGATGGAGGCTGTCCTTACACATAGTAAGAGACAGACCTTGCCCCAGACAGCTTACAGAGTAAAATTTTCAAAAGCACCTACACGATTCAGGAACCTAAGTACAATGGGACAAGTTACGGGTGGGGAAGAGAAAAAAACAAAACACTATTGGGAACACTTTCCTCATCACAGTCCCAGAGGATGGGAATGGGGCCAGGTGGCCAGGAATGGCAGATGGAGAAAGCCTGAATAGGCTGTTCCATCAAAAACACCATTTCAGCTACTTATTGTGGGTCATAAGGATCAACAGTAGAGCTGGCCAGGAACTCTTAAACTAATTTTCTTTTGGTCTAAAAATGCCATCATGTTGAAACGGAAAGTTTTTGTGGAAAAATTGGTTTCTCAAGTTCGGGATGCAATTTCTAGTTCAAATCAAAGAGACATCCCATTTCACCTCCATAGCCTTGGTGATTCAGGCATTCACGTGGGATACAGGCAGGGCCGGCGCAACCTATTAGGCGACCTAGGCGGTTGCCTAAGGCGCGGCTATTTTGGGGGCGCCGGCGCCGTGGCCGTCAGTTCAAATTTGGGGGCGGGACCTTCCGCCGCCGCTGTTGGGGGCGGCATTTCTGGGGCGGGACCTTCCGCCGCGTAGGGCGCCGGAAGAGCTGGCGCCGCTACTGGATACAGGAGACCCAGGTTCAACTTCCTGGTGCTAATCAGCCAGGTGAATGCTTTAACCACCAAGCCACTGTTTGTCTTCTCTCTCTATATATATATATACAGTTTTTTTCATGAAATTTTTTGAAAGGTCTTGTTTTCATTTTGCAGTATAACAGAAGAAATGTCCAATCCTGAAATATGTTTCACAAAATGAAATTCTTGTTTTCTGGCCAGCCTTAGTCAATATTGGGAAGTTACAACAGGATTGTTTGTGAAGTAAGATAATACCCAACACAAGAAAGGATGGCACATTCTTGCTGTAACAGAGGCAATGGGCTTGTCTACATGTGGAAAACACCCAGAGTAATTAGTGCAGAGTAGGTAGTGCACACTAGAAGTCTGCACTAATTCCCCATGTAGACACTCTTCCTCTGCACTAAGATAAGGAACTACACCTGGCTTGTCTACACGGGAGGGGAGGTTTAAGTTAAGTTAAACCAGTTTGAAAACACTTGCATACACATGTTGAAATCCATTATAGAACACTAACTCCATATTTATTGGAGATTCTGGAGTCCTTTTTCAAAGTGAACTAAGTTTGCTGAAAATTTAGTTAGTTCGTCTATTGTTTGTGTACACACAATGCTGCTGTGCACTACTTGGGAGTCCAACTGGTATCCCACAGTGCTTTGTGGGCAACTGCTAGTGACCTGTCTGTTTACCTGTGCTCCCTCCACTACTCTGGTGTCAAGTTGACTAGATTTCCCCTCCCCTGTTTAAAAACTGGCATGGGCCCAGAATATGCTCATTTGCTCCTGTATTTGAGTAGATCAACATTGCTGCAATATTACTCCAGAAGCCTTACAACATGCCTCAAGCAGCCATTTGGAGACGAGCTGAGGCCCTGGATCTCCTCACCATCTAGGGAGAAGCATCGGTGCAGGAAGCTCTTGCAGTCAGCCACCAGAATAAAGATGTTTTTGACATTGCAAAGCAGATGACTGAGAGAGGCAACAACCAGGATGCCAACTAGTGCCGGATAAAGGAAAAACAGCTTGTAGTTAAACCAGGAATGTCAGGAAAAACAACACCACTGCCTACAGGAAAAAGTCTGACTGTGGAAATGCGACCTGTCCATTTTTTAAGGAGCTGGATAGGATTTTGCACAATTACACTGTCACCCACCCTAGGAAGGTGGAGATCCCTGCTGCCCACTTTCTACCTCCCCCCCCCTTCCCTCCTAAGGATGACTATCAAAACTCATTAAAAGATGAGCATGAGGCTGCCACTGAAGAACTGTCCACAGAAAGACAGGACCTCTTTGGGCCTCAGGAGCCTGACACCAGCCAGGTGGATGGTGAGACAGATTCCTGCCGTGCAGCCTCCTGATCTAGTCCAAGGACTATGTTAAGATCATGCCTGGTAAACAAGAGACGTGTGGGACTCGAAATCAATGAACCAGAATTGATGTGTCAGAAATTAGGCCTAATTGGGGGACAAAATAATAAATATAAAAAAAATATATGGAGATATACCTATCTCATAGAGCTGGAAGGGACCCCGAAGAGTCATTGAGTCCAGCCCCCTGCCTTCACTAGCAGGACCAATTTTGCCCCAGATCCCTAAGTGGCCCCCTCAAGGATTGAACTCACAACCCTGGGTTTAGCAGGCCAATGCTCAAACCACTGAGCTATCCCTTTTTTGACTGTCACTGCACACTGAGTGAATGTTTTCAGAGAACTATCCACTATGACTCCAAGATCTCTTTCTTGAGTGGTAACAGCTAATTTAGACCCCATCATTTTATATGTATAGTTGGGATTATGTTTTCCAGTGTGCATTATTTTGCATTTATCAACATTGAATTTCATTTGCCATTTTGTTGCCCAGTCACCCAGTTTTGTGAGATCCTTTTGTAGCTCTTCGCAGTCTGCTTGGGAGTTAACTATCTTGAATAGTTTTGTATCATTTGCAAATTTTGCCAACTCACTGTTCACCTCTTTTTCCTGATCATTTATGAATATGTTGAATAGGACTGGTCTCAGTACAGGCCCCTGGGGGACACCACTATTTACCGATCTCCATTCTGAAAACTGACCATTTATTCCTACCCTTTGTTTCCTATCTTTTAACCAGTTACCAATCCATGAGAGGACTTTCCCTCTTATCCCATGACAGCTTACTTTGCTTAAAAGCCTTTGGTGAGGAACCTTGTCAAAGGCTTTCTGAAAATCTAAGTACACTATGTTCCTCGTGACTATGTCCACTGGATCCCCTTGTGCACATGCTTGTTGACCCCCTCAAAGAATTCTAGTAGATTGGTGAGGCATGATTTCCCTTTAAAAAAACCATGTTGACTCTTCCCCAAAAAGTTATGTTCATCTATGTGTCCGACAATTTTGTTCTTTACTATAGTTTCAACCAGTTTGCCCAGGATTGAAGTCAGGCTTACCAGCCTGTAATCGCCAGTATCACCTCTGGAGCCCTTTTAAAAAATTGGCGTCACATTAGCTATCCTCCAGTCACTGGGTACAGAAGCGGATTTAAATGGTAGGTTACAGACTATAGTTAGTAGTTCTGCAATTCACATTTGAGTTCCTTCAGAACTCTTGGGTGAATACTATCTGGTCCTGGTAACTTATTACTGTTTATTTTATCAATTTGTTCCAAAACATACTCTAATGACACTTTAATCAGGGAGTTCCTCAGATTTGTCACCTAAAAAGAATGGCGCAGATTTGGGAATCTCCCTCACAACCTCAGCCGTGAAGATGGATGCAAAGGATTCATTTAGTTTCTCCGCATTGGCCTTATCATCCTTGAGTGCTCCTTTAGCATCGTGATTGTCCAGTGGCCCCTCTGGTTGTTTAGCAGGCTTCCTGCTTCTGATGTACTTTCAAAATGTAATAGCATTTGTTTTTAGTCTTTGGCTAGCTGCTCTTCAACTTATTTTTTGGCCTTCTTAATTATATTTTTGCACTTCATTTGACAGAGTTTATGCTCCTTTCTATTTTCCTCACTAGGATTTAACTTCCATTTTTTAAAGGATGCCTTTTTGTCTCTCACTGTTTCTTTTACTTTGTTGTTTAGCCATGGTGGCTCTTTTTTGGTTCTCTTAATATGTTTTTTTAATTTGGGTTTTTTAATTTAAGTTGAGCCTCTGTTATGGTGTCTTTAAAATGTTTCCATGCAACTTGCAAGGATTTCACTTTTGGCACTGTACCTTTTAATTTCTGTTTAACTAACTTCCTCATTTTTGTGAAGTCCCCCTTTCTGAAATTAAATGCCATTTTGAAGCCCACACCATTGCAGTGGGCAAATGCCCATCTACCTCTTTTTCTTTTCTCTCCATTCATCTGTCCTGCCCAGCGAAACCTCCCTCAGTCTCACCAACCCCGTTTGCCAGTTCAAAAATGGCAGCTGGCAGCATGATGCAGCCGCAGCCTCCACCCCACCCCACCCATCCTGTTGCAGAGTCAAATAATAAAAACATTCATCTGTGTACAATTCAACCGTATATTGAGACAGTGGTTACAGGAAAAGACATTTGGCTAGTAGTCTCAGTCTGCATGAGGTAAATATGAGCATTGCATGCCCATAAAGATACAAAGCTACAGCTCCCTGCTGAAGTATAACTGCCCTGTAATATGCATTCTCACAGAAAAAGAGTTTACCTTAGGGATAGCAAAACCCTTACTGGCTTTTCACAGGCTTACAGACTGTGAACAGTGACTGTTTCAGACACTCAGAGCAGAACCCTTTCTATTTTTCTCTGTACTTTCACCATGTCTGCAGGGGGAGATAAAACAGAATCTAAGACTGAGAAATTGCTCAGTTTTGGTCTGGACACTATGGGGGCTAGCTGCATGGTCAATCCTTCCGCTGTAGCTCACAATGCACCTTCCACCCCTGCAGTACTTCTCGGGGGACCATCTCGGTGAAGAACTTCACAGCATCTCATTGGACTGGCCTTTGCCTTTTCAAATAAGTTCGTTCTCTACCTCCTAGTCACTCACCTCAGCATAAGATAATTGACAATCAGAATAGCCTAAAAGGGAGGGATGTAGAGGGGATTACTATTCAGCTCACCTCCACATGCCTCCTGCTAAACCCTCCAACACAGCATAAGGGAAATGGCTACTCAAACCAGGAACATAATTCCCACCATGCCCCTGTTCTCCAAGGCACAATGGCAAATCCCAAAAGCATATACTGCACAGACATAAATCCCAGTACAGCCCTCCTCATGCATACACCATTTACCATCTCTGAAGTCTCCCCTCCCAAGACTGGGAAGAATCTCATAGCAGGAGACTCAGAAATGCACATAAAACACTCTCATGGCCTCTCTGGAATAAGAGCAATAACTGCCACAACATCTGCAGCAGCCAGACCCTCAAGGACAAGGCCTTTATCAATGGCTGAGCAGCTGGCTAACTTGAGGGGGTAGACATGGAAAACTTGGCAGGAAGTGTTCAAGGACCTCATGCAGGATCCGAAAGAAAAATGCTACTAGAAAGGTGGAGGCTGCACTTAAGGATGGAAAGGGAATAAAAAGAGAGATGGAGCTCTCTAGAGAGATCACTGGAATGACCAAAGACAGTGTCAGAGTGGTTAGGAACAGCGTTGTTGTGTCAAGACAGTTGAAAAAAAGACAGGGAGATGCAGAGGCAGCACAGCGCAAAAATGCTGCTATTAGAGCAGCAGGCAATGCAATACCCTAAACCAGGACTCAGCCACATCCTGCAGCCCCTGGACAAAAGAAGGTACTGGGAATACCAGCAGCTTCTCCCCACTCCGGCCCCGCAGCAGTGCTGTCAGAGCTTTCCCAGACCCAAGCTTAGGGCAGTGAGAAAGGCTGCACCTGGGAGTCCAGCTCTTTTGAGCCATCCAGCACCACTAAGATTTTCAAGCCATGCTGTTCAACCACAGTAGGCCCAAGAAGAGGCAGAGGAAAGGCTGTGACTTGAATCCCCCACCCGTTTTTTTTTGTTCTGCACTCCTCTGCACTGTGTCACTTTGAATGTTTGCTTCCCTATGGTTTTCATTGCAGGTTTATTTCTGTTTGCTATATAATAACGTGTTTAATCATTTAAAACCCTGTTACATTCATTGATAAGGAGCCATCAATGCATTTCATACAGAAAATCCATAGGTTTTAAATAATTCATGGGGTTTTACACAAGTATCGAGGCACAGACACAAGGCAAAATAAGGAGTGCCACAATATTCCGCTTCTAGCACCCGTCAATGGCACCACACTGCTCACAATCCATCCCACCCCTCCAGCCCCATGCCCGCAGGTTAGCAGCTGGATGTACAGCTGCAAATTTTGAGGCCTGAGACCCAAAGTAGGATCAGGAGGCATCCCTGACAGTATTGCCCTGGCTTTTTCCATGTTGTATTGGACACTTTGCTGGCTACTAAAAGGTCTCTGCACCTCAGCCTCACACCCATCATTAGGGCTCTCTCTCTGGAGTAGAGTGTCCACAGCTGAAATTAATGAGAAGTACCTAGTCCACTTTAAATTCATATCCTACAGTACTCCACACTAACTTCCCTTTGTAGTAGAGCCCAAAGATTATTGGGTTGTGACAGTTTGCAGTAGCTATATAAATATACCATACTGAATATCCATCAAAAGAGCAACCCTACCATAAAACTGAAATTCAGAGCACTCTCTTTCAATACATCTCCAAGCATAAAGCAGAACATATGGACTGCATCACTCACAGTTCAGGTTTTAGACTAGACCAACACTGATACTTTGAAGCACATTAAAATAATCAGAAATGGCAATCTGAGTGTAAAAGTTTAGAATCAGACCTTCAACTGGTGTAAATTAGCTGGTGTTAATTGACTCAACCGATTTCAATGGCACTATGCCATTTTAGACCAGCTGACGATCTAGCCTTTAATACCGGGCCACAATGTGTTTGGTGAAGTGACTTCGTGCCTTTTCAGTTTCTCTATCTTACCCAATCTCTGTTCTTTTAAAAATCTTTTGATTTATATGTTCCTCTAAAACACTTCTGAAGTGCGCTCTGAAGTTTTTCACATTACTTAGCAAATGCCATTTCTTCATTGTTCCCAGTGGAATTTAAGTGGCTGAACGGTAGGACACCTCTTTTATGTCTTCCCTTCTGAAAGTTCAGACAAATTAATTATATGGCACAAAGTAGGTCAAGTGCTCAAATAAACAAGTTCCCAAGAAAGGAGGCTGCTCATCTAGCAACCAATATCCAAACTGGGAGAGAGAATGGAGGAAAGGCAAACACCACAAAACCACAGTGATGAGGGAGAACGTTATAGCCAAATCTTGAAATCCAGAATTCAGAGTGGGGATTATTCTCCCAGGATCCCCATGAGGAAATGATCATCCAGAAGCAGAGCACTGAATGGGGAGTAAGCGATCTGTGTGATTGTTCCTTTCCCCCCCTCTATCACCCCACTGTTTATGTTTCTGGGGATGCACATTTGGGAAGGGGATAGGCCAGGGAGTGGGAGGATGAGCCAGATGTGCATTGCTGCTCCCAACAATGCCCCCTATCCCCCCGAAATGGAGACTCTGCCAGCATGTCTCTGTGCCTTGGGACTCCCTCCCTCCTGTAATTCAGGTGGTGTAATTCAGCGCTGTGATTCCAGGGAGAGCAACATCAGACTGATGTGGGGGTCACATCCAGGGACCACCGCAAGAGTCAAGAGCACAGGGGGTAAGAGGCCCTAGATCTGATGCCATGGCAGAAAACCTCTGAATGGATAGCCCCGTGCCTCTAGTGGATCCCACAGAGATGTATGGTTTCTGGCAGTCCCCTATTTGTTCCATGGTGGTCAAATCCCACCCCTGTGCAACAAGAAGAAAATATGGTGAAGAGACCTTACAGCATTTTCCTCCAATCAGGAATATTGCTGCAGGACTTTAACTCTTACAAATATAGGGCCAGATCCCGGGCTGGTGTAAATGAGTGTATCTGCATTGGCTTTAATAGTCCTATCCCTATTTTTCCCTGCTCAGATTGGCCCATCTGATTTTTTCCTATTTGATCAGACCACAGAGCCATTGAGTCTAATACATACTGGCAAGAACTAAATGCTTCAGATAAAAAAAAAGTGAAATTGAAAACCTCTCTAATATTGCTAGCCAATTGTGTAATGCTATACACAGGAGAAAAAAACAATCTCTCTTCTACCGCTTGCAGTGATCAGCTTATGCCAGGAAGCATAAAATTTGATTACCCTTATCTTAGATTTCAAAAAGTACTGTAGTGTTTTGCCACCACTGTCTGTTGGGGCTGCTTTCGTTTTAAGTTCTTTAGATGAAGGTCTTCATACCATTCCTCCTCTGGAGAGAGGATTTTCTTCACAACCTGGGTGTAATCCTTCTGTGATGTAAATTTCTGCAATACCCTTCCAACAATGAAAGAGTCGGAGGTAGAGCAGTCTACTTAGAACAGGAGTCTGGCAATCTCTGTTCCTCACTCCCTATGTAACCTTAATCTATGTAACCACTTAATCTCCCTGTTTTTCAGTATTCCCAGCAATAAAATGGGGATAATAATATTAATCACTTTCTGGAGATGTAAGAATGAAAGGCACTGCTGGTGAGAAACCCTGGCCCCATTGAAGTTAATGATAAAATTCCCATTTGAGGCCAGGATTTCACCCTGCAATATAAAGTTTTGCTAGTACTAGATCAAACACAGGGATCCTTAGTTTTTACTCTGTATTTAATACGTCAAAACACCCAAATATTCAATAAGAGTGTCAGGATTTGGCACATTCTCAGAAATGGGACCAAGATGCACAATGTCTGATTACAGGACTTATGCTTCTGGAGTGTCGACCAGTTTATTAATAGCATTACCATAGTGTCTAGAAGTCATGACCAGAACACCAGTGTGCTAGGCTCTGTACAAACACAGAACTAGAAGACAGTGTCTTCCCCAAAGAGCTTGCAATCTAAGGATAAGTCAAGAGACAGATGGATACAGACTGATGAGGGAATACAAGGAAACAATAAGACAATATTGGTCAGGATAATAGGTTGTGGTCTCCTCACACAAGCAACCTAGCCATTTGGATTCTGGAATTTGGTTTGGGTCTGTCCATCAGAAGTTATTAGGTTTGAACCATTCCCTGCACTGCAGGAATCACAGGGTGAAATTCTCTTGCCTGTGTTATGCAGAAGGTCAGCCTAGATGGTCATAGCCTTCTGATGTTCAAGTCTATGAATCTAGTTGTCTTTCTGGCTTCTATTACTATTGTACATGAGCTCTTCCCAAGTACTAATGGAAGGGTTCCCACAACAACCACATGAGGAAGGTGTTATTTTAACTATTATCATTTATTAGTATTATTAATTATAGCAGTAAAACTGCGTCTGCTGTCCTGAAAGTAACACTGATTCATAGCTCTCTTCTTCTATTCTTTTTACCGGAATGGTAAACAATAGCAATGACTTCAATGACTCCATTCCATCCTGTCCCCTCTTCATGGTTAATGACTGAATATGGAGAGTTTGGTAGAGTAATCATTTTAGTGACAATGTGTTAAAAAACTTCCCATGAAGCAATCAGTTCAGAGAAGAATCTTTACTCCTTGCAGTTTTAAATGGCAATTTTGTTTTGTTGGCAGGAGATTTCTTCAGTCTGTTAATTAATAATATTTCAGCCAATGTATAACCTCCTGCTTGCATCTTTTTTTTGGTATAATTATCATTAAATAAAGTCCAATCAAAGTATCCCTTGACTCCTCGTTTATGTATCAGTTTCTTGCTGAACATAATTATTTTCGTTTCTGACACTGACACACAATTCAATGCAATTCCCAGGCATAATATGCATCTCATTTTGTGACTTTCATGTCAGTATCTCAACCCTTCAGCAATATATAATGGAATAAATCCACTGGTTGAAAAAATATAACTTAAATTCAATAAGAAGTTTCAAACGAAACAAAAATTCCATGCAATGCTTCAAAGAAAATATATGAAATGAAAAATTTCTGTTTGAAACTACACAACTAAATTTTTCATTTCATTTGGTTTTGTGAAAACTGAAAAAAAAAAAAAAGGATTTCAATGTTCATTTTGGGGGTTTACCATCCTTTTTTCTCCATTCACCCCCTTTTTCCCCTCTGGAAAAGGCGGGGAGGGGGGGAGAAAAATGATCCTTTGATTTTTTGCATAAAAAAGTTGAATTAAATGAAAGTTTTCATTTTGTTCAAAAATAGCTTTTTTTTAATTAAAAAAATATTTTATGAGAGAACTTTGACCACCAGCCCTACTGTATTTTATGATCAGTAGAGTCATCTGAGTCAAGCTGAGCACCTACACCTCCCTGTTGGGTAGACTCAGCTTCTGTCAGGATCAAACAAAGGAGATGGTATATTCTACTTTCATCATTAATATCTTCTCTTATTTCCAAAGCTAGTTCCCCCTCAAGTCTGTTGTAAAGCTCCAATTGACCTCAATGGGACAAGGTTTCAACCTCTTGGAAAATATACATTGGTATAGATTATGACCAACATTTTCAAATTTGAGTGCCTAAAGTTAGGCACCTAAATCCATATTAAGGCATTTAAATAAATAGACCGATTTTCAGAGGTGCAGAACATCTGCAGCGCCTGTTGATTTCACTGGGAGATGAGGTACCCAGTACCTTGGAGAAAGCTCAACAGCTCACAGGATACATCTGGATATGCAGCCCAAACATGCACACGTTTTTTGGCTGCCATACTGCATTGCAAATCTTTGTCCAATTTAGTGATATAATATAATTAGAAATTGGATTTTGTAGTTATGTCTAAGACTAAGATTTAATCATGGGTATTTTTAGTAAAAGTCATGGGCAATAAACAAAAATTCACAGCTGGTGACCTGTCCATGACTTTTACTATCAGTACCCTTGACTAAATCTTAGATGCTCTGGGGGGCCCGGAGGCAACTCTGCTCTGGGGACTCACTGCCCCCGGCCATCCTCTGCTCTGTGGCTGCCGGGGACAGCCCCTCTGGGGCAGCCACTGGGACAGCTGCTCTGGGACCACTGCTGCTCAGGCAGCCCCAGGGCCAGCCGCACCAACGGCTGCTCCTGGGGCCAATTGCTTTATATTATCCTGCTGAGTCCTGCAGCCCCTTTTTTGATTGGCTGTGTCCCACACAGCCACTCTAGGCAGCTTGGAGGACCCTCTCCTCTGCCCTTTTCTGGGGTGAGGTGTGGCAGGGCCCCGAGGCCTCCAGCAGGGGGTCTCGTGGCCTAGTTCGTCCAGTCACAACAATAAATGGACAAAAATGATCTTTAAACGTGTAATATAAAACATAAGTCAAGAGCCTGAAAAAAGAAAAAAAAAGACTGAACATAACTTATTAAACATTCCTTCAATCAATAAAAGTCTCTGCTCTGCTTCTCATGTGTTAAGAATGACATTTAGAGCTTGCATGGAATAACCTGTATCAATGATATTTCTGCCTTTTCCCGTTATTACTATAGAAAAAAACAAAACAAAACATGTTCACTCTTATGACAAATTGTACAATATTGATTGTTTTCTTTCTTGTGTTAAAGAGAAAAATGCATCTATAGCTAATTTATTTGGAAAATAAAGTAATAACTTGCAAACAATACAAGTAGCCACAGTAATGACCCAAAATAAAATAAAAATCTGATTTTGCAACCTTTGCCCATATAAGTCAATGTTACTCATGCTTAGGTATTCCATTGAATTTAATGGAACTACTCACGTAAGTGAGAGAGGGGTGAATTCTTTTGGACAGAAATTTCTTTTTCCCCACCAAAATAAAAATAAAAATAGATTCAGGTTAACTGAAACATTTGCAATTTCATGTCAAATTCAGCAAATTGTTTCAGTTGAACCCCTTCCCCCGCCCCCAACCACAAAAAAAAAAAAAAAAGGTTCGGACGTTTTCAAACAAAATATGCTATTTTTGTTAAATTTGAAACAAAAGTCTTTTGAATTTTCCTTCAATTTTTTTTAAAAGGGGTAAAAAAAGTTGAAAACGACACGTGTGTTTTATTTTGGGTCAAATAAAACATTTTGTTTGACCCACATTTATTTATTATTAATTATATTATTATTATTATTATTATTACTTTTAGGTTTGCTAAAAGAAATTAAAAAAATTATTTTGGGTAGACACAAACCATTTTTTTGTTGTAGTTGTTTCATCAGTAAGACTTCCCCCCCTCCCCCCCCCCCAAAAAAAGGATTCACACATCTCTAAATATGACCTGATCTAAAGCTTATTGTGGTCAATAGGAGTCTTCCCATTGAATATTTGCATGAATAGGTTATAGGATAGGGTCTTTGTTGTCATATTGTGTTGATTGCTATTGTGCCTGATCACCATTTACTATGCTGCATGCATCAGCTGATAAGATTTACCAGATAACGTATCTACCATGACATCTTGCAGTAAAGTCTCAGGATATTTCACAATAGTGCTGAACTCTACAGGGATTCTGGAGTTTTGTGCAGCCTTCCAGATGCATGGGGTGGGTGGAGAATCCAACTCTAGGTCTAATTGTGTTCTTGGTTTCAAACTGATGCATGAAGATGAATATCTAAGCTGGTAGGTCCAGAATGTTCCTAATTAAGTCTTTCAACCCAAAAATATAAAGTATATATATATACCTAATCTCATAGAGCTGGAAGGGACCCTGAAGGGTCATTGAGTCCAGCCCCCTGCCTTCCCTAGCAGGACCAATTTTGCCTGAGATCCCTAAGTGGCCCCCTCAAGGATTGAACTCACAACCCTAGGTTTAGCAGGCCAATGCTCAAACCACTGGCAAGGTCAGACTTTCTTTTTAAATGTTAGTCCAACTATTCTCCCCCCCCCCCCTCTTTTGAGACAGCAATTTAAAACAATGTTATTATTTTATTTCTTTTTTTATAATTTTTCAGCGAGAGAAAAGGAAGATAATTAATTGAATTCCCAGAAATGCTCTTACTGGTTAATTTCACAACAAAGCCATCCAGCATATGCAATCAAGTCGACTACTTCTCTCATCGAAAAAAGATAATACCAAGAGATTATCCCAATCCTTAATTGCTACATCAGAGGATAAATCCAACCAACAGAATGTTTAACTCACTCACTTCAGCAGTATCCTAGGATTAGACACCCAAAATCGCACTTCCAGAACATTAGTTTAATAGCTTCTAGTGGATCAATTGTTAAATCTACCAGAGAAAAAATGCCAAAATAAATTGTTTTAATCTAACAACCAAAAAGAAGATGCTATTTTTCAAATCTTCAGTTACAACTCTTTCTTTATCTTGATTCCTGAAATCGCTTTCTCTCACCTTCCACGCTGCAGAGACACCAGTGGTTGCTGGTGGAATGGGAGTTGCTACATCCCTTAAATGGGTTCAACATACTCCTTCTGCACATTCAGCCCGTTTTCTTTGTTGCTCAGTGTTCAAAGGGTTTGGGGAAGGAACAATGGCTCCATCCACTCTTCACCCTTCTCTGGCCATTTGCCCAGTTGGAGAGCAGCTCAGGTGCAACCTTTGGTTCTTAGCGGCCTGCTGTGAGAAGTCGGGGTCAATTCCTGCTCTGCCCCAAATATCCTGTATTACCCTGGGCATGTTACTTAGTCTCTCTATGCCTCAGTTCCCCATTTATAAAATAGGGGGTAAAGAATTTCCCTATCTCCTAGGGCAGGATAAATGTGTTAAAGATTGTGAGGTGTTTAGATACTACAACATGGTGGGTACCATATAAGTACCTTAGATAGATTTATGCAGTGTTAATGTAGTTGCTTAAGGGCTTTAATAGAGTGCCATCCAGGGATTGGTTACCAAGTTCACCATGCAGAACATGGGGAGCTGGCTTTGATAACAGAGAAGTTTCTCTTCACCTCCTCTACCTCAGTTTTCTAAGAAGTCTCTGAGCCATGGCCAGATGGATTTGGAGTGGGCGTTAGCATTCTAATCTCCTGCCTGTACACTTCATTTGACAGGGTGGCTTGATGTTGTTGTGACAATGGGTCTATAACTTTTGCCTGCTTAGGAATTTACAATGGAAAGTAGGTTAAGTTATTCTCAGTAAAGAATGTTATAAACAGGTGCAAGAGAACCAGACAGAGAACCAAACTGGATTAGTCTAAACCAAAAAGGCCCAAGGACTTTGAAATTATGCTTGTTAAAAACAGATGATGTGAAGCTGGAAGTTAATTAACCAAAATTGGTTGTATCGGATATTAGGGCTAATTGGTGGACAAAATAACACGGGGCTGGGCTATACCACCCATTGCTCCCTTTGGGGGTCCTTAAAGAAACAGACTTTGAGGTGAAAATTGAGAAGAACAGGCAGAGGCTACTGGAGTGAGCTTCATCATCATGGCTGCCACCCCCACCATCTCCTGGAACCCCAAGTATTCTTCATCCTATTACTGAGAAATGTTCTGACTGACCAGGCCAGAAAGAGGGATCCAGATGACAATGACAACTCCAGCTGAAACACAAACACTACCTGTGATGAAACAGGATTGGACTTTAACAACAGCAGCAACAAGAGCGCCAGGTCATCTCAACAAACTTCTTCTCTTTTCCCCAAAAGGACAGTTATTGCCATCTTTAATACCATCTAAGAGACTGCCAAAAAGTTTTTTTTCCCTTCTAAAACTCTCTCCAGCTGAAGATAAAGGGAACAAGTTATGTTGTTAAAATGAAAGCCTTATTAAATGCTTGTTTCCTTCCTTTCTATGTCTTTAATAAAAGGTTAAAAGGATTTGAATGGTGTGTTTGCCATGGTACTAATCAGGCTGAAGTCTCTGTATACGAAGACTTGGACTGTATTTAACTTTGTTTAATATTGGACAGTGAACAGGTTATGTTAACACCTTTGACCCATATAGTCCATCTAAATTAATACAACAGTGTACAGATTCATTAGTTCTGGTCATCATCTAATTATGTGGTTTTACCATCTTATCAGCACCTTGGCCTTGTACTGGGTAAGTCTGCCTTGCTAGGGTGTGTTGAAAACTTAAAGATTTTTAAGGGTATCACAGCTCTACTGCAAAATATGGCCACCATGGATTTTTCACCACCACACTTGTTTATCATGTTATTTTAATTTGGAAAGCCAGTGTGTGAATGGAAAATAGCTATATTGCATTATGTTTCCATCAGAGAACTAGTGAAATATTTTCTGATTTGTCACATCACATTGTGAAATAAAATAAAATGGCATGCAGCTGGTGAGTAAGAGCACACCAGTAGAGCACAGCAAATGTGAAGTAACTTGGTTTTAATATACCAAAATAGAGGTGAGCTGTTTGTATAATAGCTACTACCTACTTTTAGCCTCAGGAAGTGGGGGGAAGTAATTTCTATTCTTGATTATTCACCAGTTATAATAGGAAACTATAATCGGAAATTGCATAGGCAGATAACATTGTATCTCACATTTCTAAAAAAATATTATTTGTATGACCACAGTACATAGGCTCCCTAGTAAAGGATGAGAACCCTATTGTGCTAGGCACTGTGCAAACAGAACAATAAACAATTTAGTTGCAGCTATATTAGACATTGCATTTAGGAAGGTGAAAGGAAAAATATAGGAAGACTGGAAGAATGGAAGATAACATTAAATTCATGATTAATTATTACTAAAAAATTTTATTGTAGAAGTACTCAAATGGTTCAAACATGATTGGGGTCTTATGTACTAGGTGCTGCAAGAACTCACACAGATACATCAACTCTGACTCCATTAATTTACAATATATGGGCAAAATGTTCCATATAAGCAGATTGTTGTGCCCACGTGGAACACCTTGGGAGTTAATGTGTGGATGGGAGGGTGCTGCACATCACTAATGCGTGGAGAGTGTTGGGAGAAAGATGTGAACAAGTATACACACTTGCATTTAAAAAGTAGCTGAAGTGTCAATTATCCCCACCTTTTGCCTCTCAAAGTAGCCATTGCTGATTGGCTCATTTCTGAATGTTGCCACAGATATGGTGGGTCTGGAGGAGGGATTTACGGTTTTGCTGATTAGTTCAGGGAGGCTGTTCCATGCATAAGGTGCTACACATTGAAGTGACTTCATTACAGACAACATCACGGAGAAACAAATTGGCAAATTATATACTGAAGCATTTTAAATATATGACGGCAACATAGTTATGTTAATCCTTCCATATGCTTGGTGCCTTTTCAGGGGTGGGAGAAGATAGCATAACAACCCTGGCCACCTGTCAGGGATGGTCTAAGTTTACTTGGCCCTGCTTCAGTGAAGGAGACTGAAGTAGATGACCTCTTGAGGTTCCTTCTAGCCCTACATTTATATGATTCTAGCTATGGGCAACTGGTCCCCAAAAAGCAGGCTGGATTTAGAACTGGTTGCAACTTCTGTGACCAGGCGCTGGCCTTAACAAGCTACATAGAATCCAGCTACCAGTGAAAATTGAAAACAGTAACAGCATTCATTGACCTTTCTTCTGCATATCATACTCTATGACACAAAAGTCTCCTGCTGAAGTTATTATTAGGTTTCCCATGCCAATCAACCATCAGACTCATCACTGAGATGCTGAGTATCAGAGGGTTCACCATACACCTTGATGAATCTAATAGCAAATCATGGAGATTGAACAACGGCCTGCCATGGGGATCCATTTTAGCACCTGAACTGTTCAATCTCTATACCAGCGACATTCTGATCATACCATCTTGTAAATTCATCGATGCAGATGACATTGTGCTAGCAATGCAAACATCCGATTTGAAGGCCACAGGAAAGGTCATGAACAATGACATTCGGACACTTGAGACATATTTCAAAGCTTGGTGACTGAAACCCAACACTTCAAAAATACTCATCTCTGCCTTCCACTTGAATAAGTGTCAGGCCAAAGTGCTGCCAATAGAAACAATGCCAACACTCACTGGCTTGAATCATGGGCCACTTGTGATGTCCCCAAAAAAGACTTGATTGAAGATGCAACAAAAGAAGTCCTGGGATTCTGCCTTCCCCATAGGCAGTGGACTGCACTCAACCATCTTCAGACAACACATGGAAGGTATAGATATCTCCTCCACAAATGGAACATTGAAGAATCACCAAATTGTGACTGTGGTGAGGTACAAACAATGTGAAACATTGTGGACAACCTCCCCATTCACACTTACAGTGGTGGCACAAGGGGAAACCACTTAGCTACCCCAGAAGTATTAGAATGGCTTTCAAATCTCAAGATCCAGTTATAATTCCAGCCTCTTGCTTTTCAAGAAGAAGAAGAAAGAAAGAAGAGAGATTTCTCATGTGTATACATACCTTCCTGAATAATGACCTAGAGGCAGAATTGTAGAAACTTAACTAATGGGCAGATACTGCCCTCAGATGCTGGTGTGGTTTCCATTGATTTCAGTGAGAGAGATATGCTTACAGATTGTAAACTCCTCAGGGCAAGGACCATAGGGAAGAACATCAGCTAGTGTAAAGTGCCATCATTCCATTGCAGTCAGTGGAGTGATAACAATTTTGACCAGCTGAAGATCTACCCCTATATCTTCCTGTGTGTTTGTAAACCACATAGCACAATGAGGGCCCTAATCCTGACTGGAGGCCTCTGGACACTACCACAACACACATAATGAGAATATACACACATCCAGGAGAAGGATTTGGCATTTAGTCAGATGACCAAAATGAGCATCAGTTGAAATTGCACTAAGTAGAACATGGTCATCATTTTTATAAATTGGCCTTATAGGACATTTTAATCATATTTCAAGAACCTTACAATCATCTGAAGAATGAAGAGAAAAGAAGTGGTGAGAATGGGGAAGAAAACCTTACTGAGACTTGTAGTTATGACCAAACTTCAACATGAAAGAAGATGAAAGAAAGGATATTACTGACTGATAAGAATCAGAGAATCATAGAACTGGAAGGGACCTAGAGAGGTCATCTAGTCCAGTCCCCTGCACTCAAGGCAGGACTAAGAATTATCTAGATCATCCCTCTCTCCCTTCTGTTTCCTTAGATGTTATCTAAACCAAATGAAGATGAAACACACAGCCACAGAGATTCTTAATTCCATGACCATCTTTCCACCTAAGCATTTTACATGGGGTCAGATANGTTTACAAACTGAGACTTGTAGTTATGACCAAGACTTCAACATGAAAGAAGATGAAAGAAAGGATATTACTGACTGATAAGAATCAGAGAATCATAGAACTGGAAGGGACCTAGAGAGGTCATCTAGTCTAGTCCCCTGCACTCAAGGCAGGACTAAGAATTATGTAGATCATCCCTCTTTCCCTTCTGTTTCCTTAGATGTTATCTAAACCAAATGAAGATGAAACACACACACACAGAGATTCTTAATTCCATGACCATCTTTCCACCTAAGCATTTTACATGGGGTCAGATTAACCTTAATTTTCTTTGAAGAAGGTGAACTTGGAAGTGAGATGTACAAAAACCACTCTGCAGTGTATACGTCCATTTTGTTTCACCAACTTGACTTTCATCACGCTTCTGACGTTTAATTATTTTGCTCCCAAGCTCCATTGTCTGGTTACCTTTTCATTCAGCTGCTTCTGTTTAAATCAAGGCTGGAGGTCACAGTGCCTCATTCTAGGTAATTTATTTTGTGAAATTCTTTTTACAGCATTGTATATAAAATTATTGCCACAAGCCCCTTAGTAAAGAGAAGAAAGTAACTGCATTTCTCTAGGACTGAACTAGATTGTGACTGAGACTCATAATTGGTTACTACCTTGCTCTGGGAGATGGGTGCAGGAAGTAAACTGCAGTTGCCCTATACCAGGCATAGATTACATCCCCCTCTATGCCGGCCAACACGTTGGAGGAGGGGTGTCACACACAAAAGGAGGAGTGTCCACTCACCTCCACAGGTTTGGGGGAGTAACTAGCAGTGCCATAGGCTGGAGCACCCATGGGGAAAAATTAGCAGGTGCGCCGCACCCACCAGCAGCCAAGCTCCCCCCTCCTCGCCTCCTTCTCTCCCCTCTGAGCACGCTGTGTCCCCGCTCCTCCCCCTCTCTCCCAGTGCTCCCAGCCCTCCCGCCGCCTAACAGCTGTTTGGCGGTGCTTAGGACTTTCCTGGAGGGAGAGGGAGGAGCAGGGACATGGCGCGCTCAGGGGAGGAGGCGGAGAAGAGGCGGGGCAGGGACTTGGGGGAAGGGAGTTGAATGGGGGTGGGGACTTTGGGGAAGGGGTGGAATGGGGCGGGGCGAGGGCAGTGCAGGGGCGGGAAGAGNAGAGAGATATGCTTACAGATTGTAAACTCCTCAGGGCAAGGACCATAGGGAAGAACATCAGCTAGTGTAAAGTGCCATCATTCCATTGCAGTCAGTGGAGTGATAACAATTTTGACCAGCTGAAGATCTACCCCTATATCTTCCTGTGTGTTTGTAAACCACATAGCACAATGAGGGCCCTAATCCTGACTGGAGGCCTCTGGACACTACCACAACACACATAATGAGAATATACACACATCCAGGAGAAGGATTTGGCATTTAGTCAGATGACCAAAATGAGCATCAGTTGAAATTGCACTAAGTAGAACATGGTCATCATTTTTATAAATTGGCCTTATAAGACATTTTAATCATATTTCAAGAACCTTACAATCATCTGAAGAATGAAGAGAAAAGAAGTGGTGAGAATGGGGAAGAAAACCTTGTTTACAAACTGAGACTTGTAGTTATGACCAAGACTTCAACATGAAAGAAGATGAAAGAAAGGATATTACTGACTGATAAGAATCAGAGAATCATAGAACTGGAAGGGACCTAGAGAGGTCATCTAGTCTAGTCCCCTGCACTCAAGGCAGGACTAAGAATTATGTAGATCATCCCTCTTTCCCTTCTGTTTCCTTAGATGTTATCTAAACCAAATGAAGATGAAACACACACACACAGAGATTCTTAATTCCATGACCATCTTTCCACCTAAGCATTTTACATGGGGTCAGATTAACCTTAATTTTCTTTGAAGAAGGTGAACTTGGAAGTGAGATGTACAAAAACCACTCTGCAGTGTATACGTCCATTTTGTTTCACCAACTTGAGTTCCATCACGCTTCTGACGTTTAATTATTTTGCTCCCAAGCTCCATTGTCTGGTTACCTTTTCATTCAGCTGCTTCTGTTTAAATGAAGGCTGGAGGTCACATTGCCTCATTCTAGGTAATTTATTTTGTGAAATTCTTTTTACAGCACTGTATATAAAATTATATACCAAAAAAAAAAAACCCCTATGGAAAGAGGCCATTTAGGGTCACAATTGTAACTTTGCCACAAGCCTCTTAGTAAAGAGAAGAATGTAACTGCATTTCTCTAGGACTGGACTAGATTGTGACTGAGACTCATAATTGGTTACTACCTTGCTCTGGGAGATGGGTGCAGGAAGTAAACTGCAGTTGCCCTATACCAGGCATAGATTACATCCCCCTCTGTGCCGGTCAACACGTTGGAGGAGGGGTGTCACACACAAAAGGAGGGGTGTCCACTCACCTCCACAGGTTTGGGGGAGTAACTAGCAGTGCCATAGGCTGGGGCACCCATGGGGAAAAATTAGCAGGTGCTCTGCACCCACCAGCAGCCAAGCTCCCCCCTCCTCGCCTCCTTCTCTCCTCCCTGAGCACGCCGTGTCCCCGCTCCTCCCCCTTTCTCCCAGTGCTCCCAGCCCTCCCACCGCCTAACAGCTGTTTGGCGGTGCTTAGGACTTTCCTGGAGGGAGAGGGAGGAGCAGGGACATGGCGCGCTCAGGGGAGGAGGCGGAGAAGAGGCGGGGCAGGGACTTGGGGGAAGGGAGTTGAATGGGGGTGGGGACTTTGGGGAAGGGGTGGAATGGGGCGGGGCGAGGGCAGTGCAGGGGCGGCAAGAGGCAGGGGCGGGGCACGGCCGGGGGAGGGGGGGGGCAAGCACCCACCAGGCAGAGGGGAAGTCGGCGCCTATGAGCAATGCTGTGATATTCACACTGCAAGACACAATACAGTTAGCTGGAATGGGTGACTAGGTGCCTCATACCTTCTAGTGTCCTGTAAAGGCATGTGACTCACTATCAATTTTGGCATATGGCTGTAAACTTGAGAAGTCCAGAATCAGGAAATGCCATACTTAAAGTAGCATATATAGTCTTAAGTCCGCCCCATGTGCTTATGCACTAGAACACAGCTATAATGACATGAGCACCTACCTGCCATATCTTAAATAATGTAATATAATATCTCAATTTTTATTTTATATCCTTAGGCCCCAGCAGCATCAGCTAGGCTTTGTCCAGAATAACAGGCTGTGCAGGGCCACATCAGTTCAAGAATGCTAGAAATGAACATCGGCCAGGAGAGAATAGCTGCTACATCACCTCTCTCTGGCATGTAGCTTGAGCCCCCCTGGATACTGTGTTTATGCTCGGTGTGGCCTCATAACCAGAGCTGGATGGAAAATGTGTGTAGGGAGGAGGAAGTGTTCAGAACATTTCAGTGAAAACAAAATAATTCTACAGAATTTTTTTATTTTTTTTGGAAAAAAATCAAATACCAAAATATGTTGATTTGGAAGGGTGCTGCAGTGCCTCCTGGGAGCTGTAGTTCAAGAGCCTTGTGTATCCATTCTCTGCCATAGACTGGGCTCCCGGGTTGGACTACATGTCCCAGGATGCCATACTTTCCCTCTTGGCCAGAGGAGTCAGGGTGCTGTGGGAGTCACTGGCCACGGTGAGCAGAATGGGGTAATGAGACAACTTAATTACAACTCCATTGAGGAACTGGAGCAATATTTCCAAATCAAAATATTTTGAATTTGGGGCAATTTTTTATGAAAAAATGAATATTTCCACCAAAAACATATTCTCTCTCTCCTCCGAGCACAGGGACTTGGCTTTAGTCTGGCTCTCGCACAGGCCAGTGCAAAAGGCTGTAAAGCTTCTGTGCCCTCCACTCTTCCCTCATCTTTTTATGCAGTACCACTATTTTCATTATTCTGGTGGTTCAATGCATCTGCCCTGAATTAGTTTTGTTTTTTCTTAACGTATGTCCATGAGCCTTGCTGGGGGCTCAGCAATTTTGAAAAATCAGGCTACTTTAACGTGCACACTGGAGTCTACCTTTAGGAAACCACATTTGCTCAACATCCATGTTTACGTTCCTAATTTGCAGAGGCTCTGAGCAGCTGCACCCCACACTGATTACAGCGAGAGATGAGACTGCTCACCACCTCTGAAAAATCAGGACACTTTGAATTAGGTGGCTAAAAGTAAGAATTGAGGTCCCTGTGTGTCTGAAAAAGGAACTGGAAATGTTGAGACCTAAAGACATGGAGGGGTTCGTCTATACTGCACACTCCTTACAGCAGCATGGAGAGTACATGCACGGGTCTAAATAGTGCTGTAAATGGTGAGGCTCTGCTTACATGAGTAAAAACACACCTGAACCTTAGGGCACGTACTCTACATGGCTCTCTAGAGTCCCCCAAGCAGCACCTCTCCTGTCTACACTGCTATTTTTAGCAGCATAGTGTTCCACTGCCTCTCCACACCTGGAGTCTTTCCATGCTTCAGGGAAAGGCTCAGGCTGAGCAGTGGGGAGACAGCAGAGAACGGCTTCAACAACTCCCCGCTTCTGGCAATTGTCCCCACCACCAGGAGCTGCCATGTAGCTACACATACCTTACATGTTGTTACCAGTGGTACTCAGTGTACGTGTATTTTAGGATGAAATCCTCGCTCCAGTGAAATCAATGGGAACTTTGCTATTGACTTGAGGATGAGAGCTGAGATTTCACCCCTAATTCTAAACAAAAAAAGCTCCCTCTATAACTACAGGTTAGAGAATTTCATGACGACTCAGATTTGGGACAAAGAAATTTCAATGAGTTTTTAACAGTTGTGATTTCAGACATTAATCCACTTCCCTGTGATGGAGGTGTTTAGACTTTTGAGTGTTCATTCCACTGATTAAATATTTCTCAAGCTCTTTTACAGGTTTGCTCATGTCATTCTTACAAGCAAAGCTATTTATTTCTTAACCACAAAGTGTAGATGAGGAAAGGAATGAAGCTTCTGCGTGACAGAGAACAATGCTCATGTCATCGCGTTGCTGGCTTAAAATTGTAATGATAGTTAACATTTATAGAACTGCACATTCCACTTCAAAATGCTGTACAGACATCAACTAAATCACAAGTCATTAAGGGTCTGTTCCAAAGTCCATTCATGTAAATGGACTTTAAGGAGGTAGGTAGTCAGTGGGCCAGGAGAAGCAGCAAAAAATAGAACTGGGTATAAAGAAGATACTATTAGAGAAGGGAAGAAGAGGGAAATAAAATCTACTGATGTACCAGATAGAGAGTATCAAGGGAAAAAAACTATAATTAGTGAAAAGGGGAATTGTTGGAAAAGCAGTATTAGAAGAAAATAGATCCTGAAAACAGTAAATGAGAACCCCACGTGCACAGGACCTAAAGTATGTGAACAGAGAGATGACTGTTAGAACATCTATTGAAGGGATACAATTCAAAGGTGCCTAATGGACAAGTGAGGGCCACTAGGTGGGAAAAACAACAACACTTGGGGATAAACTGGTTGAAAAGAGGTATAGCCACATGAACATTGAATCTAAGGAGCATCACAATCCCTAAAGAGAAGCAAAGGATAGGACAGCAAGAGTGGAGCTGGACTTACAACCTAGGAAAGGAAAAGTTGATTCTTCTCTAAAGTGACACAGTATAGTGTTGAGTAATTTCTTTTGTTCTTAATAATAATGATGCATTTGGTGTTAACTGCACAAAGTAAGGAAGAGTAGAGCGTACAAGCTCACAATGGTTAATGAGTTGGTAAATTATGGTTTATTATAAGTAGTAAGAACTTGGTAATATTCTGTATTATTTATGCTCCTGCTACACTTTTGGGTTTTCCCCTATAATGTTCTAAGTATTTAAATGATCCCTTTTGTCTTGGTTTTTCTCTAATTCTCCTCACAGCGTAACCTGGGTTACCGCTAATGCAAACAGATTACAGACTGTTCAAGGGGAAGTTGCCAGTCTAAATCAGAAGAATTCTCCATAGGGAGGTCAGCAGAAGTGAGGCTGCAGGAGGGATTTCAATGCGGAGAGTGCAGGGTCCTGGTGGATGAGCTTGGGAAGAGCATTCCATATAACGAGGGGGTCAGGTTGGACAACAACACAAGGAGAGATGGTCTTGTGCTTAAGGTGCTAAGATGGGGTTCAAGCAATCAGTTCCTGGCTTTGCCACTGGTATTGTGTGTGACCTTAGGCAAGTCACTTCATATATCTCTGCACCACTGCCCCATCTGTAAAATGGGGACGGTACTATTTAGTTTCTCCCACCCTTTGTTGTGTCTGTTTAGTTTGTAAGTTCTTTGGGGGCAGTGACAGTGTATTGCAATTTGTTTGTATGGTGCCTGGTACAATGGTCGCTACTGCAATATAAATAATTAGCAACACATGAAAGACTGGGATTAGAAGTTAGTAGTCCCAACCCTTTGACCATACCATTAGATCAGACTGCCGATGCAAAAGTGATGCTGCTAATACTTACTGAATGGAGATGAATGTAAAGCAAGCGAAATACATCCTCCTATTGATAAAAGCAGATGCATTTCTCTCTTACAGAAAAATCACCATCTAACACTCCCTTTTATGTTTATATATAATGCCCCCCACACACCCTGACTCAGGTATAAATGATCCATAGTGACTCATGAACTGCTATAAAAATATTATGCAGATGCTGGCCTTGTGGTAATGGAGAACAAGCCATCTGCTTAAGTAAGCTCTTTAACAAAAGATTAACACTGTATTATCAGAATAGTTCAATTAACAGGATCATCCAACACACGCGATACCCTCAATGTTGCTATTCCGCCACTCAATAAATAAAATAATCTCTTCAGCTTTATACAATGCTGTGTCACCACAACAAGGACCTTGCAGCCTTAATAATATTAAGGAATCAATACTGTATATTCTAACCAAACAGCTTCCAAAGATTCAGATCACTACTGTGAAAGACTTTATCTAATACTGTTAAGTGTGGATGACACTAATCTACCATTCAGTAGCACAATCAAGAACAAAAAAGTCAATTGTGCAGTAATATGAAGTCTCAGGTTTACCCATAAATCTTAATAACAGCTAGTATTAAGAGCAGAATCCCATCATTCATCAACTCCATTGGGTAAAATTCACCCCGTGCAGATGGCCCGCAGAAATCCTTGGTGCTATTTACGTCCCTCTTAAACTCTACATGGCCTGTGGGATGTGACAAAACTAGTCCTCAGCTTTGTTTTTGCACCCCATGTTTAAATTTTGTACATATGAATCCTGGTGTCTAGTGCCTAAATAGAAATCAAAATACATAAACGGTCCAGAATGTAAATGAGAATCAAGCCTAATCTGTTTTCTAGTTTATGATACAACCCTTTGCATCATTGCTGTGGAAGGTCACACATCACCTCTGATAAAATAGCTCTTGTAATGGCTACTAATATGTTCACAATGGGCTTAGTGGGAACTCTGTATTTGGAGAGCTTGCAGGGTTAGCCCAATGTGCGACACCTATTTCAGAGTGATGAACACCTCCGGAATGGAGGCTGTTTGTAACTCTGAAATGTTCATAACCCTGAACAAAATATTATGGTTTTTCTTTCAAACGTTTACAACTGAGCATTGACTGAATACATCTTTGAAAGTTTACTATGCAGAAGAAAAATGCTGCTTTTAACCATCTTAATTTAAATGAAACAAGCACAGAAAGAGTTTCCTTACCTTGTCAATTTTTTTTTTAAACTTTCCCATTGTTTTCTTAGTCATTTACGTTTAACACAGTACTGTACAGTATTTCCTTTTTTGGTGGTCTCTGCTGCTGCCTGATTGTGCACTTCCGGTTCCAAATGAGGTGTGTGGTTGACTGGTCAGTTTGTAGTTCTGGGATTCATAAGTCTGAGGTTCTCCTTTAAACAAACAATTGAGGAACGGACACAAAAAAGGCATAACTGATTTATTACTGTATTTCATGAAGCACAGAGACCTTTTCTGCAGCAGCTGCATGTTATTCCAAACCTTGGCACTATGTTCCAAAGGCCAGTACTGCAGCCGCAAATTGGTTCCTTCACTTCCCCCCTCTTCTCGGCCAACTCACATCTCTTTCAGTGCCACCTTTAGCATATCTAATACTTATTTCATATAATGCTCATCTTAACCTCTCAAATCCATGGGGAGCTGTCTGTAGGTGTCAAGATCACACAATAATTGCTTCATCTTTTATACAATTAAGGACCAGAACTGAACAGCTCTTATCTGAAAAGAAGGATGGGAGATGATATTGCTTTGTTCTAATACCTCTTTCTTGTGCTTTCCACTTCAGAATTTCTTCTGGGGTTTTATTTAAACCTATAAGAGACAGGCACGACATGTTGAGGGTCAAAGCTATTTTAACCTCCTAATGGAGGGCAGGGATACAGGACTCAACTCTCTCTGCAGTTCTGGCAAAGGAGAGTTCGCCACTAGGAAGATTAGTCCTTTCAGTGTTTTAGTTGTTTGGCTATAAAGTTTATGCTATGTTCCCTTTTATTAGATGGGTTTGTAGGACACTTACTCTTTTTCCACCTAACTACTCGCCACAACAGGCCTGATTCTCATTTACACTGACCCCTTCTGGCAGTGTAAAGGGGATTCAAATTTGTGGCTAAATTATGCTCACTTAAAGGCCACTTTATGCTACCAGTGGGGCATAAAGGGTCCAGGATGTAAATGAGAATCAAGCCTAATCTGTTTTCTAATGTATGATACAACCCTTTGCATCATTGCTGTGGGAGGTCACACATCACCTCTGATAAAATAGATCTTGTAATGGCTACTAATATGTTCACAATAGGCTTAGTGGGAACTCTGTATTTGGAGAGCTTGCAGGGTTAGCCCAATGTGTGACACCTATTTCTATCCACATCCATCAGTATCTCATATTTCTGGTGGGGTACACCACAGTGCAAGTTTTGCTAGGCCAAAGGCAAGCCTGTATGGAGGCTAACAGCCTGAATGTGTATCTATTGATGTTAATGGCAAAGCTCCCATTGATTTCAGCGGTGGAGAATCAGGCATTAAAGTTATCTAACCTGCCAAGCCCCTGAGCATTGTCCAACAGCCACCACCTGTTTTTAAATCAACTGATCAGAGAAATGTTTCCTTTATTCCCCAAAATGTGACATTTCCTCCCTAAGTTATGACAGTCTGAGAAGGTGGACAATATTTAGGCAATATGCATCTTTGGACCAGTGACAGATATTATGGACACAACAGTATCTTTGGGACTCTTGTATCAACTTTCTAAATATTATCTGTATCTCTGTGAATCAGGGATTGTATGCTGGCCTCATGAGGGAGGGTTACTGAGCTCCCTCCAGGAACCAAAAAATCAGTGCAGACCCTGGGACTGCTAAACCACTCCAGAGAAGTAATACCCCCTGGGGCACATTGCATATCCTGGTTCACACCAGGTTCCAGGAGACAAAGAGAGAGCTTATGGTATGAAGGACCAGCCTGAACTGGCTGAGAGTTCCTCATTTTGATCCAACAAACTGACACGAACTTTTAAGCAAGTGGGCAAATGGTCTGAAGGACTGGAACTTGCCAGGGGCGCTCCATGTGGAAGATGGGAAACCTTAGTAAGAGTGTAGATCTTTTATTGGTTTTAGGATATGTTTCCTCCGTGATGCTTTTGCCCTAAAAATAAACGTACTTTGCTTTGTGAAGGTTTACTGGTTTCAGGTAATCCTGTCACAGCTCCTGGGACACAGTGAAACTGCAGGGGCTGACCTAAGGTGAGACCTGCTGGGATAATCCCAGCGATTTGCAGGGTGACTGCAAGCCTAAATCCCCAATCTGGAGGGAGAAAGACATGGACGGTCCCTGTCCAAAGAGAGGTGATAGCTGGAGGGCATCCCTTATGTAGACCAGGGAAGGGCCAAAGGTGCAGTTACTCTGAAACTTGGGATAAAAGGTTCTGAAGAGATATCTCATGTCCCTCTTGGTTGAGCAATAAAGGGTGAAATCCTAGACCCATTGACTTCAATGGGGCAGGATATCATCAAAGAGCTTGACAGAATTAGTAAAGGGAGATTTCCACAGCAGAAAATTTGACTCTATTCCAAGATATCAGGCTTTAAAACTATGATATTATATGCATAGAATAACAACCCCCATCCTCATGCTAGGCCTATTTGGCAGCTGGACAGATGGGCCAAGATTTAAAAAAAAGCATAAAATAAAATAAAAGTAGACTTCTACGTTCATATTTAGATACCTAAAATGGGTGGTGTGATTTTGAAAAGGGCGGGACACCCATCAAGTCTCCTGGAACCCATATAGCTATACATCCACTCAGAGCACTGGTGCCTCTTGAATATATTCCTATAGAATATATAAAACTTTTCTGCCAGAATGCCTGCAAAAAAATAGAGAGACAAGGTGGGTGAGGTAATATCTTTTATTGGCCCAACTTCTGTTGGCGAAAAAGACAAGCTTTCAAAGTACACAGATCTTCTATGTAGCTCGGAAGCTTTTCTCTTTCATCAACAGTAGGTGGTCCAATAAAAGATGTTACCTGACCCATCTTGTATCTCTAATATCCTGGGACCAACATAGCTTCAATAACACTGCATACAAAAAACTAGATAACACTAGGAGTGTGCTGAGACTCCTGCATAGATCATGGTGACCAATATTGTCTCATTGTTTCTGGGGGCTACCATCTGTCTGTGTCCACCTGTTGCCTGAGACTTGATTGGAAATTCATTGGTCATGGACCATCTTTTCGTTGTGTCTGTACAGTGTCTATTAGAATGGGGTCCTGGTTCATGACTGGGGCTCCTATGCACTATCATAGTACACATTAAATATGATTAATTATTATTATTATTAGTGGTGTGCTGTAGTATAATGGTTTTATCAGATTTTCAGAAATGGGTGCCTCAAATTAGAGTTGTAAGGGGAAGGATTTTCAAAGACACAAAAGGCATTTAGGTGCTTAGCTCCCATTCCCTTTCAATAGGAAATAGGGGAATAACTTCCCTTTGTGCCTTTCAAAATCCAGCCCTCCGTCCATATTTAGGCAGTTAAACAAGTGACTTGATGTCCAAGAGTGCGGAGCAGCTAGTCTCTCTTTTGCACTCCAGAAATCGCAGCCATGGTAACAAAGGCTCCCCACCTTCCAGCTGAAGAGTATGAAAAATAGACATGTTGCCATTTTAAACACTCAAATATTACTAAAATAGCATTTCTGTAAAATGTGTGTTGTATACAGAATATACTCATGGAGTTCTTGTCTCCAGAATACGTGATAGGATGGTGTGGTATGAATGTTTAATTGGTACTTGTTTGTAGGGATCTGCATAACTCTGCAAATTTGTGATTACTCACAAATTCACATAGACAAAACCTCTATAACATGACACATTAGAAGACATGAACTTAGAAGTTGTAAATGCCTTCTGTGTCTGGTGCATAATTTGATATAAAGGGTACGTCCAGACTACCCGCCCGGATCGGCGGGTAGCAATCGAATTATCGGGGATCAATCTATCGCGTCCCGTCTGGACGCGATAGATCGATCCCCGAACGCGCTCGCATCGACTCCGGAACTCCAGCAGGGCGAGCGGAGGTAGCGGAGTGGACGTGGGAGCCGCGGCCGTCGATCCCGTGCTGCGAGGACGCGAAGTTACTTCAGGTAATTCGAAATAAGATACTTCGACTTCAGCTACGCTATTCCTGTAGCTGAAGTCGCGTATCTTATTTTGATAGCTCCCCCTAGTGTGGACCAGGCCAAAGAAACAATCTTACTCACTGAGGGGAATGCTGTTTAGAAAGACAATATCAAAGCAAACTCTCAACCCCCCCCAAAAAACTTGGTAGAAGTGCCTAAAGTTATTGTGATGAGGATGATGTGTAATATTATATTACGATAACTCCAGACCTGCCATAATCATTTTCAATAAACAGTTATAAATTTAGCATAAATGTACACAAACCTTTGCCCAAATCTTTAATCAAACTTTTTACCCTTTCTGATGACTCCCGTATAGTTATTTGGCATTGTCATGCTCCCTTATGCTACCTATGGCATCAGCTGCAATTTGAGTACTTGAAATTAGAGGTAGGTAATTTTTCTCATGGTGCCTCCAATTTTTTTATACCAAAAATATTCAGATTCAGGTCAATTGACAAAATTTTCAGATTTAGGTCAATTTTGGCAAATTGTTTTGATTTAAAAAAAAAAAAAGACACGTTCAGAAATGTCAGTATGGTTCATTTTGGCATTTCCAAAACAGAGTGTTTTGACTTTTCATTTCAGAAAAATGTTTTGGTTAGGAATTTCCCTAAATTTTATTTTAAAAAAGATTTTAAAATGTTTTATAAACCTCAGTCAAAAACAAAACATTTCATTCTGCGAGTAACATTTCATTCAACACAGAACTAAATTTTTTGACATTCGCGTTTGCTGAAGATTTCAAACCCTTTTTTTTTTCCCTCCCGATTTTTCAGACCTCCATCTGAACAAAATATTCGGCTATTCAAGCAGCCCGACTTGAAATAGGTTTGGATGCCCAGAACTTCATCAAAACATCACTTTATTGGTCTTGTAACAGCCCTCTTTTGTTTAAGATTTCACTTCGACATTGCCTTCCTAACAGACTTGCCTTTTTGAGTCTGTGCATCAAAGACATCAACAGGTGTACTGAGAGCCTTAAAAGACCCTACGAGGCTGGAGGCTTTGATCATCAAAATGAATTTAACACAGGTTGATTTTTAGATGTCCCTCTTATTCCATGGAGCTTTCAGCTTGCCACTTTATATTGTTTGATTTTCACAGTACACTAAGTCACAATAGGGTCCTTAATTTCATCAAGGAGAATGCTAGCTATAACAATTTTATCCCATAAACAAAATTTACAAGCTCCCTATCAGGAAAAGTTTTATTTTTTTATGCATGTAGTTAAGTTTGGCCAACTTATTTTACAACCCTCAGAATATGTATCCAGCACTGGAGGTACTGGATTTGTTTAAATCAACAAGAAAAATAATCATGCATTCAGCCGACAATGCAAATGAATGCCATAATCATGCCAGATTCCAATAATGTATGGATAATTCTGCTAATCTGTAAAACATACACAATCATTACAGCTTGCAAATATTTATGGGCTACCATATCATCAATGCAAAACAAGACACTGGAATGATAAGAAAATGGGAAGGGAAGAAGAATCTTGTGTACACAAAAACCACAATACTTTATAACTGCAGCAGCCACAGTTATATTACAGTACCACCTGCTGTGCTAGACATGGTACAAACACACAGTAAGCAATAGGCCCAGCCCTAAAGAGCTCACAGTCTATATGAATAAGACATATAATGTGCCGAGGGGGAAAAAGAGAAACAAAATCGCTTGCTCAAGGTTACACCACAAGTCAGCAGAATGCAGGTCTTCTGATGGACCTATCCAATAAACTACACAGCCTCTCAAAGCACAATACCATGTACATTTCATCCCATATATCACTGGACATCTCACACAACCCTTCAATTGTCTTTCTTGCTTTCTCTGTCAAAGACCTTCCAGGGCTTCTCCCGTTGACATAGCTACCACCTCTTGGGGAGGTGGAGTACCTGTGCCGATGGGAGAAGCTCTCCCGCTGATGTAGGTAGCGTCTTCACTAAGCACTACAGCAGCACTGGTGCAGCTACGCCGCTCCAGCACTGTAAGTGTAGACAAGCCCTGATTGAATATTTGTGAGACTGCACATACTGAATGACCGTTCAGTGCAGCCATTTTCATGTTCCATTTTATCCGCTATTGACAGACATTCCTAATGAGGAATTGGATACCCTTTATTTTTTTTGAAAGAAAAGACAAAAATCTCCTACCTGCCTGAGAGACAGTCCCTACAGAAGTCAATATATAAACTGAACAGAAGACCAAGAGAGAAGTACACAAGGTCTAATCCTAGTTCTGTGGCTGACTGGGTGTTTATCTACACGGAGCAGTAATGCACACCACTGGGGTATGATTTCTAAAGTGCAGAAATATGTTACGCGTTAATTGGTCCATGTAGACCCTGCTAGTGCACACTAGAGGTTTCCTAGTGTACTACTAGGATATTAGAGCACACCAGCAGGGTCTACAGAGACCAATTAATGTGCAGAACATAAATGAACTTCAGAAATCACATCCCCTTAGTTTACATTACTCCACCATGTAGATAAGCCCCTAATGTCAGATTTACCAGCAGCTTATTTCTTTATACAAATATCCTCATTTTTGAAGTTATACATTGATATATTAAATATAATTGTTTAGACTAGGTGGAACACGTAGATTTGAAAGTCCTGGCACACTTCTGAACTTCATGGCTTAGACCCACCTCTGTTATAATTATATCAGTTGTCTGGTGCCAGATGTGATCTCTGTGAAAAATAGAAGGATGAATCTAATTATTGTTGTCCCATTCTGTTTTGTTGATGCAAGGCCTAATCTCTACAAAAATAGAAAAATAAATGTTCTTAATAGAAAACAATTATTTGGAAGGGTTTGAGAATAGTGCTGGGTGGGAAGCTGTTTTCCCATTTTTGAGATTTCAAAAATTTTTCGCATTCCACATTGCGGTGAAACCAAGATCTTTTGAATCAGGCAGATCAGGGACTCGAATCTGAGTCTCCCACAACCCACGTGCCCTAACCACTAGGCTACACATTCCTGCAAAAGGTTTTGGTTTCAACCAATCATACATTTTTTCCCAGTAAAAGACTTTCATTGTAAAATTCCCAACTAGCTCTTTTTGGGAGTATTAATGGTAGCGAAATTCAACAGTGCAACAACCCCCCCCCCCCCCCCCCCAAAAAAAAATTTCCTTCCCAAAAGTTTATATCTTTTTTGTCTGCCCTCATTTACATATAGTGTGTGGAAAACACCATGGCCAATCCCCCATTATTCTGAGTAAATACAGTTTATTGAATCTATATTGACAAGGGATTTCTGTGATTGCTGCTGTTAGCAATCTTTCCTCACCTTGCCATGTACTCTCTGCCTGAGGAAGTTAAATGCATGTATCTTTCCCTAACCTAGTGCCGTACTGCCTCACATTATGAAATGTTATTAAGACACAACATGAAATGTTTTGCTCTAAGGGGTTGTCTTCACTAGCGGGGTAAGACGACCTAAGTTACGCTACTCCAGCTACATGAATAGTGTATCTGGAGTCGACGTAGCTTAGGTCGACTTACCCTGGTATCTTCACTGCGCTGCGTCGACGGGAGACGCTTTCTGGTTGACTTACTTTACTCTTCTCGGGGAGCTGGAGTACTGGAGTTGACTGGAGAGTGCTCGGATGTCGATTTAGTGGGTCTTCACTAGACCCGCTAAATCGACACCCGCTGCATCGATTGCAGCCCCATCGATCTCCCTGGTAGTGAAGACAAGCCCTTAGTAACATGGTTAGTTTAATAGACATCACCATCCTGAGTCTCCTAGGATTTACATCACGTCTCTCCATCGACTTATATGGATTTTATCTGGATTTGCACCGGTATACATGAGATTAGAATCAGGCCTCAAATCTTCATGTAACTGAACAGTTCTGCTTGTAACACAATGGAATAGCTGGTGACAGGGAGGATTGTAGAGTCTTTTTGAGGTTAGGCTGGGGATCACCATTTCCTTGGATACTTGGTAGGGGGCCATGAATGGGATGTTAGCGCAGGAGAGTAGCTTAGAGTTGGGGTCTTGTCTGAAGGGATAAGGATAAGGAATGTGGTGGTGGGTATGGTGACCTGACTGAAGACCTGACTGAATCAGCGAGGGCAATGACCATATCTGAAGTTCCCAAACATGTGGCCAGCACCATCCCCCAGAACCAGCCCCGCTGGCATCAAGGAAGAGGGCTGCAATCAAACATTTGCTTTGAAAATCCCCTGGGAGCACCAGCAGTGAGATTTACCAGAGTCAGCATTGCAGCACCTAACATTTAGGCACCCTGCTGCTGAGTAGACTAAACAACCCCAAGTTAGGCACCCAGGCTCCCTAATGCAGGCTGAGGGAGAGACTTAGGCACTTCAGAACGGGATTGACAAAAGCCAGCAGGCTTAGCGGGAAGCTTCCTAAAACAGCCAATAGGAAATGCCCAGGAGCGGGTCTGGGCTTAGGTGCCTAAGTCCCTTGGAAGGGCATAGTTTAACTCTGGGCTGCAGGGAGGTGTCTCCCGCAACTTGGAATTCACAGCTGTGAACCCTTTCCTGGAATTAAGCATTAAGATTAGCTGTTGATCAAGAAAAACTGTGGGAATCTCCTCCCCACATATAACCTTTAGGCCAGTGATTAGAGCACTCACCCAGCTTGTGGAAGACCCATGTTCAAAACCCCACCTGCCTGATGAGAAGCAGGGATTTGAATTTGCATCTTCCATGTCCTACAAGAGTTGCCTAACCACTCGGCTATGGGATATTCTGGGGTAGGTTCTACTGTTGAAGCTGTTTCACTCTGTATAAATAAATTAAATAGTCACTTCCAGGTGGCTGCCCTACCCATTAGGCTATGGAATCAGTCTCATGCTTTCTCTGTCCCAATGAATATTTAAATTGAAAACCTACCATTCTGTTCTAAAAAATACTGTAGTTTTCAGAACAGATTTTTTTTAGGTTTATCTGATATTGAAAAGAAAATAAACAAACAGTATATTTCATTAAAGTGATGCTATTCTTTCTCCCAGGAATAAGTAGCAATTGTGTCACCAGCAAACTTTCAAGGATTGATGCCAACAAATTAAGCATCTGCATTGGTGCCAACAAATTAAGCATTGTTTAAAAAATTGCTTTGATATAAAGTTCTGCTTTTAAATATTTGATAGCTTCACACACACAAAAACAACAAATCTCTGATGAAAAGGCAATTGTAATTTGAAGACTTACTCCTATAAACATTAATGTTTTTCAGTTCTGCTTTATTGTAAGCCAAGGATTGCACCATCACGGAGCGAAGTTCAATGTTTCTACATAAAAGGAACAGTGGAATAATAAATGAATGAATAAATAAATACAAGATCTATTGTCTCCTACATAGAGCATACAGTTTAATGGCTCGGGTGGGTGTTCAGGGGGAAATGAGCTCTCCTGACCCTTGCACTGTTAGCATAGCCCTCAAGGATAAGATTTTCAAGAGTGCCTAAGATCCAGATCCTCAAAGGTATTTAGACACCTAACTCCCATTGGCCTAGGTGACATATTCCCATGGGAATTAGGCTCCGTAAATACTTTTGGAAATGGAGCTTAGTACTGCAGGCACCATCAACTACTTCTAGCCTAGACGCGATAAATCGATCCCCGAGCACTCTCCCGTTAACTCCTGTACTCCACCGCCGCAAGAGCCACAGACGGAGTCGACGGGGGAGCAGCAGCAGTCGACTCACTGCGGTGAAGACACCATGGTAAATTGATCTAAGTATGTCAACTTCAGCTACATTATTCACGTAGCTGAAGTTGCGTAACTTAGATCAATCCCCCACCCCCCTAGTGTAGACCAGGCCAAAGTGAACAAGAGCATGAGCCAGTATATTGCTGAACCCAACTTTTGATATGGTTGGAAACCAAAGCATGGTGGGCCAGAATCACTGGTGAGCTCTCGCTCATTTGCGCTACTCCACAGCTGTAAACTACTCTGATTGTCATCTTTTTCAGGCAGCAACACATTTTTGTGATATATTTGTACAGCACCTTGAACAATGAGGATAGGGCTTTTAGGTGTCAAGCACCATAGATAATGAGGGAGGGAGGGAGGGATCACTGCTTCCCACCCTGAAAGTGTGTTCCCCTTCCCCACCCCCAGAGGAGACTAGCTCCAAGTACCTTGTGTTGTACAACCCAGGAAAAGACAATGGTGAAGCATTAAAGTTAATGGGAAAACATTGAAACAATTGAAACCGAAAAGAAACCCTAGTCCTGGAAAACTAAGAAAGGAGAGAATTTTCTCCACCCTGAGTAACCCATGAGTCACCATGCCAAGAGGAAAAAAAATAAAAACAGGCTCTTCAGCAGCTATAAACTTTAAATCCCTTATCTTGAGGAAAGCTCCAAAACTTAATGTGGTGGATCCAGCATACAAAAAAATTACTTACTTTATTATTTCAATGTATTAATTTGCTCAATAACTTTACTGAATTATGAATCTGATTATTATATTTAATCATAACTTCCCTTTTCAGGTGCCACAATTGCTGCTTTGGCATCATCCTCACAAATTTAAACTAACAAGTACTATTTAAAAACCTTGGCAAAAATTATCCAGTTTGCTGTGATAAATGAGTTGCCTCTGAGAGGAGATCAAGATATCAGAAATGTCAAGGATTAGATCTAACTCTGAGCAATTCATCAGGAATTTTCATCAACCTACTTCAGTTTACTGCAGGCCAAGATCCAAAATTTAAGGATGCTCTGAAAACTATTCCAAAAAATGAAAAGTACACTTCTGCTGAAATTCAGAATGAAATAATTTCTATTACGTAGAAGATGGTTTTGAAGATATTATTGAAGATATTCAGAAAAGTGGTGATGTCAATTTCTTCTGACTGAAATATGACACTACAGGTGATGTTGTGAATGTAGAAAATTCACACTATTCTCTTTTGATGGCAAAGCCAAAGAGAGACTTATTGGATTAGTCCAATTGCCTGGCCTGACTGCTTATGATATTACACAACAAATTTTGAAAGACCTCCTTGAACTGGGTCTTGACCCTCCAAATAATCTATGATCTTGATTTAATGGTGCCAAAATTATGTCAGGGTTCAAAGGAGGTGTATAAATGCTTTTGCAACAGAAACTAAACAAGCAAATACCTTACACACTGCTTGAATCACCAATTAAATTGGGTGGTTATTCATGTGTGCTAAGAAGTCAGCAGTGGCAGGATATGTTCTCAAATTGTGAATTTTTTCCTCAGGCATGAAGTGAGTGTGCTGTACAAAGGCCAGCACCTGCAAAGACTCATCAAAATAGGATGGACTGGTCACCTGAAAACCTTGGAAATACTCCTCAATAATTTGGGAGAGATTCAGAGTATTCTGTCAATGTGAATGGAAATGGCAATCCATCCAATCCATCCAGAGGGCTGTGGAAAGTTACAGAATCATCCAAATTCTTGTTCTAAGCTGAGGTTATGAGAATGATTTTGAAGTTTTTGCTCCTGTGAACAATTACCTTCAAAAGAAATAATGGCTCCTTGCTAAAAGAGTTCAATTGGTTACTGTTTCCTGTGAAGAACTTCAGCAAAAGACACGTTTGACATTTTTTTCCCCTCAGAGATTTCATCCAAGCACCTTGTTTTAAAAGATGCATGTGATGATGCATCAGCATTAAGATGTGCCACCAAACAAGCCACGGCATTGCCCCCCAGATTTCTATATCCTACAGTCATTGATCACTTACCAGGACTCTAAAGTGTAAATGAACATCAGTGGTCCCAGATTCATCGTGAATTCTTTGATGAAACAAGTGGTGAATTGCAAAGGAGATTTCTGAGAAGAACTCCAAGCTATACAAAAGCGTGTCAGCAATCTATTCCACTAGCTCTCCAAACTCCTTGAAATTGGACTGACTTCAGGCTTTGATTGACTTGCTTGGGCTAGATACTGAGAAAGTAGAAGTTGAAATGGCTGAATTTAAACTACTGATAGATAAGCGAAATTGCAAAGAATCTGAAGAAGTTCTGAGTGCTGCCAGGGAATTAAAGGTGGCTTTCCTATGTATTTCTGAAATATCTCTAGTGGTCTTGTTGATTGACACATCAACTGCAGCTTGGGAAAACTCCTTCTCTTGTTTGAAAATAATTTTATACACCAAAGGATGAGCATGTCCCATGAAAGAAAGAGAAACCTAATTCTCCTGTAATATGAAAGTGATTTGACTTTGAAACTGAATCTGTAGGTCTTTGCAGAAGAATTCACATGCCATTATCCAAGACGACTTCAACTTTTGTTTTATGAACAGTCTTTACATTGCACAGCACTTTCATGTTAAGATATCTAGTTTTATATTTCTTAATCTTCACATTTTTGTAATCCTTGAATGGTTGTTATAATGAACAATCACATAAATATGCATCTTATTTTTTTTCTTATTTCATAAAAATGAAATTAAAAGACAGTCTTCTGACTGAGACTGTGCTTTTCACTAAGTACATAAGATTCTGAAGGCAAGCACAACTGCCTCTCTTGTCATGCAGTTAGCCCTTTCTTCTTCCTGTGTTGCACTGGAAAATGTTGATATTTTTTTCAACTATGAGGTCAGAGATTTGTGTGTGGGGTGAGGGCTGGAGGGCCTTGGGAACCTAGCCAAGGGAAGGGGAGCTGGCAACTCCTTGGCAGCATAGTCTCACTGGAGTTGCATTCTCAGGAAGCCATGGGCAGGGCTGCTTGTAGAATAGCCGAACTGTGTCATGTCATAGCATGAGGCACAGGACATTTCTGGCTTAATTAAATGGTAAAGCTGCAAGACTTCAACTCATCAAATTGTGGAATTGTTCCACAGCTAGCAGGCAATGGATAACATCAGTGTCTAGCTAAGTCCAACCCAGAGCCATCCAGTTACAATGCTTCATTTTGACACAGTGGGTAGAAAAAAGGGAAAGCACAATGTTCACAGGACTTTCATTTAGCTTAACAAAGAGAAGGTTAAGGGGTGACTTGATCACAGACTATAAGTACCTACAATGGGAATAGAAATTTGATAACAGAGGGCTCTTCAATCTAGCAGACAAAGGTATAACAAGACCCAATGGTAGACAGACAAAGCTAGACAAATTCAAATTAAAAATCTGCATATTTTTAAACAGTGAGCGTGTTCCAATTAACCATTGGAATAACTTACCAAGGGTCATAGTGAATTCTGCATCACTGGCAATTTTTAAAATCAAGAATGGATCGTTTTCTAGAAGATCTTTGGCTATACCTCAGTGCGAGGATGATGTCTGCCAAGGGGGTTCATTGGTGGGTTTTAAAGTGGCTGAGTAGCCCAAATCGTGCCCAACAGATTTTCCCACAGAAGTGTCAGGTGTAATCTCGGAGGCGACATAGGTATTGGCTGGACTGTTGTGCCCTTTCTTTCCTCCTTTGTCACTCTAGTTCAGCTTAATGCAGGGAACTCCTATGGCCTGTGTTATACAGGAGCTCAGACTGCATGATCACAATGGTCCGTTCTGGCCTTAGAATTTGTGGCTCCCCTGATTTCAGTGTTCTGATCGGAGAATTCTTCTGATCTCAAGCCCCAATGTAGCAAAGCACCTAAGCATGTGATTAATTTTAAGCATGAGTGGGTCTATTGAAATCAGTAGGATTTGAGTTAAGAAAAGATTTGTCAGCATGTTTCTGGAAGACAGAAATCAGTGGTTAACAAGGGAAAGTTGGAAGGAAGTCTAAATGAATGACATTATATTGGAGGAATACTCTTTTGCTTGGGAGTGACAGCATATATTTTTTTGAAAATGTTCCCATTTATATTTTTTGCAAAATTTCCATGTTAGAGCTGTTAAAAAAAAGGGGGAAAAGCATGAATTATGTTCCTGATTTTGTTTTTGTTTGTAATTCAAACTTGCACAATTTTGAAATTTGAAAAATATTGAAAAGTTCTGTTTGTTCAAAAATACAATGATTTTTTTTCTGAACAGTTTATCACAAGCACTTTGCAATAGCACAGCTTCAGAACAGATGCTTGTGTGGATATTTTATTCCAATATCTAGATATCTGTCTGAAAGTGCATGGCTATTGTTCCTCGTCTCCAGAATAGTTTCTCATCTGCTTCTGCTGCTCACTCAGTGCTGGGCTGGAATGCCCAGGCAATCTGTACGATACCCCCAGGCTCCCAGTGCATGGGTTTTTAGAAGTGCTGCTGCTCAGTTTGCTGCTCATTCAGAAATCAGAAACAGGATTCCTACTGCTCTTGCTGAGCTTCCATACACCCTTCGTGGTGGGAGGAACATCTCTTGTCACAATTCTAGTGTCAACCTGAAACAGCATCTACATCAGGTTAGTCGCTACCCCCGTTTCAACTGTTGGGTAGTTAATTTCTTTGAGCCATCTGGTCAACCCAACCAAAGTCGTTCCCTTGTGGGGGACAGAAAATAGTCCAACAAAAACCAAGAGCCCAATTAACCTTCTCCTCTTTCCTCCGGAAATAACATTTTTAGCTTGATTCTTGAAGCAGCTCGGTCTGCAGAACTTCTGTTGACTTCAATAGGAGTTGCACACATAGATTCAGGAAAACATCATTAAGTACCTAGGACTGGAAGGTCAGTTGCTGGGTGCTCTAAGTTAGCACTGAAGTGTGAAGGCTTCCGAACATTCTGCTAGTAGGTCACTGTGGTGGGGCGGCTGCCCCACACCCATGAGAGAGAGGGCTAGAGTAGGCCAGAGCGGCTGTGCAGGCCGGTGGCCAATTAGGGAAAGGTCTACTGAGAGCCAATCAGGGCTGAGATTAGAGCCAGCCAATCAGGGCTAGGCTAAGCCCTATATAAAAGCTGCAGAGGAGAGGCACAGGCAGTCTGTCCCAGACCTTCATGGGGGAAAGTCTGTCTCCGGAGCAGAAGACCAGCACCTTGGACAGAGCAGTGCTGGGGAAAGGCAGAAGGAGCTGGGGAGCTCCAGCCAAGGAAAACCCCAGGCTGTGGGCCTTGCTACAAAGGGTCGAGCAGGTGCACATGGCCAAAGGGGAAGCGACCCAGGGACAAAGTCTGACAACGGGAGAGAAGGAGGGCAGGGAGGCTGCCCCTAGAGGATCCCTGGGTAGGGACCTAGAGTAGCAGGTGGGCCTGGGTTCCCCTCCCTCCCCCCTGGTACTACACCTGGCTGAAGAGGAGCGTGGCCTGATGCAGGCTGTGGCTGGCCCCTGTGACAAAGGGGCTAGACTTTGAGGCTGCAGCCGGCCACTAGAATAGGTGCAGATGAAGGACTGCTGATAATACCAGACCCCCGGAAGGGGGTGAGACCAGAGCAGTGGGAACTGCTGGAGGGCAGTGTCCTGAAGAGGATGCCACCGCGCGGGGAGCAACGCGGGTCCAGACATCAACAGGGGAGCAGACAATGGACGGGACACCACCGGCAGAGGGTGCCCCACAGAGGACAGAGCTAATTCCAAGATGTGCCAGCGGGAGGCGCTGCGGTGGTGAGTTCCAACCCCGTGACAGTCACCAATATGGAGACATGAATAAATGGATGTACTGACTTACGACTTAAGCATGAGATTAAGTTCTGTCCTGAACAGGGATGGGTTTAAGCATGTTCTTAAGTGCTTTCCTGAATCAGCCCAAAGCCCTTATATCCACATCCTGTAACCAGTGAAGTTGGTAGCAAAACTCCCCCTGACTTTAGTGGTTCCAGAATTTGGCTTTTAGAGACCGTCAAAGTTATTCATTGATTCTTTGGGTCTCATTCCTCCAAAATATAGTGCATGACTTCAGGGCAGAAAACCACATTAGACTGCAGCCTAGAATGGAGTCAGAGGAAATCTAGTTCATGTGCTGTAAATAAAGGAAGTTTAGTTAGTTTCTAAATATATTTTCTCAGAGAGAATCATTGATTTTTTTTGTTAAAGACCTACAATTTTACATTTTATCTGCTTAGGGATATCATAGCTGGAACAATGAAATAACCTGAGTTTTTTCAATCCATTTGAATTTATTATAAATCTCTTACAAACTCCCATGCCACTTCAAAACACATTTCACCATCATTCTGTATTGAAATCTGCAGTGGTGTCATATGATTAGCTATTGTTTTGACCTAGGGACCAGTCCTGTGGGATACTAGAGCTTAGCATAGTGGAAGAAAATGGATAGATAAATATGACTGGTCATTTTAACTTTATTACTCATGGGTTACAGTAATCCAGTTTACTTTTGTTATGTAGAATTAATTTCTCTTCCCAATGGAATAATAATACCTTGTTATTTTGTATGTGTTTAGCATTATATTTATGCTAAGGTTTCTATGGAGACAACCACCAAATTGTTTGGGTAATGCTGGCCATTGCTGAATTAAGTCATTCCTCAGCCCATTTAAAATGGGAATACAAATGATGGCATAACTCAGGAGAAGAAGTTGAAAAGTAGGTTTCATATCAGAAGCTCACTGAAGGAGACTAATTCCCTAACCTGTCCCTAAAAACTTCTAAATACATTGGGTTCCCCCTTCTTTCATGGATGCATGAAGCAATCCAGCTGCATCCAAAAATTTTGCATCTAATCTGCATTGAAAATTGAGTCACATGCTTGTGATACAGTCATTTGTCGGTTACAGGACACTGAGGGGAAGGATATGGGATAGTTTTTCAGTATTCATTATGGGACCTGTTTAAAGTAGTACAATTTCTTGTCCATAATGCTATATAGAGATGGTCTCATTTTCAGAGATGCTGAGCACTCAGAACTCCAGGGGAAGACAATCAAAGCTACAGGTCCTCGGCAGCTTTAAACGCTAGGCCTAATTGTTACTTTTAGAACACACACACACACCATGGCCCCCTGCCTGGATCATTAAGGGCAGGGAATGGAACTGGGACCTTTGGATCTAACACCATGAACCACTACTTCCTGAGCAAAAAGGTCCAGTTCTGTTAGCACAAAGGTTGTAGGGGACTTGTAAGCCTCTATGTGGTTCAGCCACTAGAGGGAGACAGAGAGCCACATGGTGTGAGTGTGCATTGCACTGAGCAAGCTTGATCATCATCATTATTATTTATTATTTGTATTACTGACTCTACGTATTGACTGTAACAACTGGAGAGGGATTACACTACTCTCTGTTGTAGGGAAAGCCTTCTGCAGCCTGATACTACACAGGATACAAGAGGCAGTGAATGAAAAGATAGAAAAGAACTGGCTGGATTCAAACTCAAGAGATCCCAGGCTATGGGCAACCTTCTGTCTTCATCAGTTTCACTGATTTCTAAAAGCTATTTGACAGCCTGCACAGACATACATTGTGGAATATTCTTCAATCCTATGAAATCCCAGATAAAGTCATCCGCATCATCAAGGCCATGTACAGAGATGTGAAGTGCTCTGTATGAACAAATAACCAGACGACAGAAAGAACAGGAGTACTTGTGGCACCTTAGAGACTAACAAATTTATTGTAGCATAAGCTTTCGTGGGCTACAGCTCACTTCATCGGATGCATGTAGTGGAAAATACAGAAGGAAGATATATATATGGTAACATCCATTGTTTCATGTGTGTGTATATATATATATATATCTTCCTTATGTATTTTCCACTACATGCATCCGACGAAGTGAGCTGTAGCCCACGAAAGCTTATGCTACAATAAATTTGTTAGTCTCTAAGGTGCCACAAGTACTCCTGTTCTTTTTGCGGATACAAACTAACACGGCTATTACTCTGAAACCAGACAACAGAGTGGCTCATTGTGGACACTGGCATGAAACGGGGCTGCATTTTATCTCCACTGTTTGGCATTGCCATAGATTGGAAAATGAAGAAGTGTGTTAGCAACACAAACACTGGTAGAACATGGGAAGATGGTGAATGCCTAGAAAACCTAGACTTTATTGATGATATTGAGCTACTGACACCCCCAAAAAGTTACAAACAAGTGGCAAAAATATCAGACCTAGTGGGAATGAAGCACATAGTGAGGAAATGCTATTTATCATCTAATAGGACTGGCAAGTTTTTAAGAGTGGTGTGTGAGAGAGAGAGAGAGAGAGAGAGAGAGAGAGAGATTCATGTACACACACACATGCCTGCGTGTGGGAACAAGAGCCTGTTCTGCATCAGATATAGTTTACTATCACATTAGTACTTAAATATATTCTGTTTTCAAAATGCAGTTATTTATATGCAACTCTCTGTGCTTTTAATCTTAACCATACACAACTGCTATGTCAAACAGTGACATTCCATGGGGTTCAGTTAAATCATATTAATCACAAATCAATGAAAACTGGCACGACATAATATATTTGCTGTTTAGCAAGCAAAGTAGACAAGGATGGCATGACTGCAAGCTTTATTCAGCACTAACAAGACAAATTTTGTATTCAAAGGATGTGCTAGTGTACAGCAAAATTAGACTTAAAATATATTAGACTTAAAATATACACTGGAAAGATTCCTGATTGATTAAATACATTTACTCTAGTGTACAATAATGCTGTTTAATATATATTTTTGTCTTTGTTTTGCTATAAAAAAATAAAGTTGGATCCATTTGAACTTGGAGATAAAATGCTGTGTTTTGCTCAAGAGTTATTACATTCACGGTGCTGCTCTTTCCATGTTAAAAATAATTCCCTTCGGAGGAAAACCAAGTTGGCTAGAACAAAGACTTTCATACATTTGCCTATATTCACAAGCAAGTTTAACCCTATTGTAACTTAAGAAATATGGTGCTTAAGAGCTCACCTTCAACGTACCTCTGAATTTGGAATGAGCAGCATTAAGGTGAAAAATAGACATATATACACATTATTAAGTAACCATGCCTGGTGTAGATACTAAAATGAAATATCTAGGGGGGGTTATTCATGAATATCAAACTTTTTTATAATCAGAAAATATGGAATTTAGAAGACAAAAAAAGGAGAGGAATAAAAAAATACACCTGGATATATTTGCCTCCTTTTGTTTTCCTTGTTGTAACAGGGTGGCTTGCCCACTGGGCTGGAGAGCTTGGGGCTAATCTAACTGTGATTACAGATAAGCCCCACCCAGGGCCGGCTCTAGGCACCACCAAAACAAGCAGGTGCTTTGGGCGGCACATTTGCAGGGGGCGGCATTCGGGCCATCTTTGTTTTGTTTTTAACCTCACTTCCTCCCCTCTCTCAACCCTGCAGAAGCAGAGCCACGGAGCAGCTGGGGATCCAGCATGGGAGCTGAGAACCCACGGGACCCTGGGAGCTGTAGTTCCTTGCCTAGCTCCCTGCCTATAGAGCCAGCCCTGGAGCAGGGAAAGAACTACATTTCCCAGCATTCCCTTGGCCGTTATCAACAGGAAAGGGAGGGGTAGGGAGAGAGGTAGCTGGGCCATGCTGTAGCTTGCTGTGAGTTGAAAGGGGTGGTACTGTGAATGGGGAACAAGTGTGCCCAGCCCAAGGAGTAGGCGGCTTTGCCCCAGATATCCCCTTCAGCAGACTTCCCCAGACTGGATTAGCGATACTGGTGTGACCTCACCTTGCAGCCCCCAAAGAAGGAATTGGGTGGACTAAGTGGACAGTGCCCCTCTCTGTCTGAAGCCTAGCAAGGGAGGTACGTGGATCCCACTAGAATTTAAATGAAAAGTAAGGGAGGGGAGGCTCTACTAGAGGGCTTGGGCAGCTTTAGATACAGTACCCGGCACTTAGGAGCATTTCCACTTCTGAGCCATGGAAGCAGAAATGGACTTTTCCTTTCCAGATTTAGCCAATATTCAGAAAGGGAATCTAGCACCTGCCTTCCAGATTTGAACACCCTCAAAATTCAGGAGTGCTCACGCTCAATTTGGACAGCTGTTACTTCATTTCTCCCAAATCAAATATACTGATCCACTGTAACTTGCTGTAGAAAAAGTAGGATAAAATTGAGCAAGAAATGCTTCCCAGTGGTTATTAGGACTGGAATTGCTATTTTCAACAGACATTGCTTTTTTTTTTTTTTTTTTTTTAGTTTTATTTGTGTAAAAGGAAGCATTGGCAAATTCCCCATAGAAACAAAGAGTGGAACAAAAGAATAATAAAGGCACCTCAAGGTTTCCTCATTTATGCATCCAGATATCCTCCAATCACACAAGCTGAAAATTGTTCCACTTTACTGCAGTTCTGTAACCATATGGGAACCAATCCTGTCTGTGTTCTGAGCACATCCAAAGTTCCTGCTGAATGACCTGCCCTGGGAGAGAGTTACCAGTGACCCAGGGCTGGGGCAGCAGGGGGGTGGGGGGAGGGCACTAGTGAGGGGGTAAGGGGGTAGCCCAGCGCTGGGGCGGTAGGGGGTGTGGGTGGGTGGATGGGTGGGGGGAGAACCCAGGGCTCGGGCAGCAGGGGTGAGCCCAGGGCTAGGGTGGGGGGCAGGCAAAAATTTTTTTGCTTGGGGCAGCAAAAAACCTAGAGCCAGCCCTGGCCCCACCTGAGAGGAATTGGGTGATTCCTGTATAAAAGGAACCAGCTTTAAGAGCTGAAAGGCTCCCAGTGTAGATGGTGCTGTGTCAATGGGAGGGCTTCTCCCATCGACATAGGGTATGTCTTTGCTACAAACCTAGCTCGACCTACCCATTGCCCGCTGGGAGTGGAGGGAAGCCTCCCAGGGCTTCTCACCCCACATTCCCTGTTGGGAGCGCGGGGGAGCTGCCTGGGACTTTTTGGACACCACATCTGGCTCCCGGCAGGGAATAGCCAGGGAGCCCCTCGAGCTTCTCACCCCAGCTCCCAGCTGGGATTGGGGTCTGAAGCCGCCCCAGCTTCTACCCAGCTCCCAGCTGGAATTGAGGTCTGAAGCCGCCCCAGCTTCTCGCCCCAGCTCCCAGCTAGAATCAGAGCCCAAAGCCGTCCCGGCTCCCAGCCAGGATGAGAGTCCATCCGCCCAGCTCTCCAGGGGAGCAGGAGCTTTCTTGTCAATTTAATGTCTCCCGCTTGTGGAATTGATAAGGCCGCCAACAGCCGATGTAAGGGATGCGGTGTCTACACAGACACTGTGTTGCCCTAACCTCACCGATATAAGCCTTATGCCTCTCGTGGAGGTGGAGTTATGATTTTGGTGTAGCAAGGCACTTACATCGGTGGGAGGAAGGCTATAGTGTAGACCCTGACATAATTAGGTCAACATAAGCGTATGTCAACCTAACACTGTGATGTAGACCAGCCCTTAGCTACCACTTCTCATGGAGGTGGTGTGCCTACACCGACGGAGAAGCTCTTCTGTCAGCGTAGTAGCATCTTCACTAAAGTGATAGAGTGGTGCAGCTGAACCACTGTAGACTGTATATGAAGACAAGGACCTTAGTGTCTCTCGGTTCTAATGCAATAAAAAGTATTACCATAAATAAAATCTCTACAGTTTTACTCAGCATCCCAGAGATTAAGAAATGGGTCTGCTTACACTCTCAATGTGGGCAAATACAGGCAACTCAAGCACACTGGAAAGTTCATCTGTATCAATATTTACATCAATATTTTAGTTCAAATTTTAACAACTCGAGTACAATAACAAGTGACTTAACTAAGTATACAGAAGGGATTTACTTGTGGAATTTAGATCCAAATCTGAAATCCCCCAAGGTCTGGAGATGTTCAGATGCATTGTTCCTCTTTGGCCAATGCTAGGAACTACCTCATAAGGCATGGCATTTAGATCCAGGTCCAAGTTTGAACTACCACACAGCTCAGAGGGGTTCAAACTCAATGTTCTGACTTAGATAGACTTTTAATTAGGAGTTAATGAATACATGAGCTTATATGGAGCTGCATGAGCAAAAGTCATATATGACACCAGTTCTGCCTAGTCCCACATAAATTTAGAAAAAATTCGTATTACTTTCAGAGTGGTAGCCGTGTTAGTCTGTATCAGCAAAAAGAACGAGGAGTCCTTGTGGCACCTTAGAGACTACTGGGACATTGGAACACTTACCTATTATGAAAGCAAACACTCTCTTTTCTCCTACCTTCAATTTCCCCTCCATTTGCTGTGGGTTGGGTTTTTCTTGTTTTTTGGTTGTTGTTTTAGTTGTTGTAGTAAGGCCAGGTCAATGCAATAGGCCTTAAATTTCAGTCTAAAGGGATTTAGAGAGACAGGGTGGATGATGCAACACAGGGGCAGCTCTAGCTTTTTTGCCGCCCCAAGCACGGCAGGCAGGCTGCCTTCGGCGGCGCGCCTGCGGGAGGTCCCCGGTCCCACGGATTCGGCAGCATGCCAGCGGGAATTGCCGCCGAATTCGCGGGACCGGCGAACCTCCCGCAGGCAAGCCGCTGAAGGCTGCCTGACTGCCGCCCTCCCAGCGACCGGCAGAGCGCCCCCCGCGGCTTGACGCCCCAGGCATGCGCTTGGAGCGCTGGTGCCTGGAGCCGCCGCTGATGCAACATCTTTTATTGGTACAACTTCTACTGGTGAGAGAGAAAAGCTTTCAAGCTTACACAGAGCTCTTCTTCAGGTCTGGGAAACTAAGTGTCACTGCTAAATATAATATTTGAACAGATTGTTTAGCATAAGTAGTTAACATGTATTTCAAGGGACTATTCAAGGTGAAGTGGCCAGTCTAAAAGGTGACGAGATTCCTGGTGGTTCTAATATCGGCCAGGAGTGTGTTCCACAGACATCTCACACAACTTGCCCAAACTTAGCTTCAGCCCACTGCTTTTCATTCAGGTGTTTATGTGCTCCAGGCATCGAGAGAGGTGGCAGATGATGCTGAATTTAAGTGGAATGTAAGTGATGCTTAGGTTTGTAATAAAGGAGAATATTTCACCCAACCAGAAAGCAGAGAGACATTCACTGAATACACTATTCACTATGGGTGCCAGTCATCTGTGTGCAAAGGGCTTTCACAAGGGTTACACATCACTAAAGTCCCTCAGAATAAGGTATAAGTGTAAGTTGAGCAGGATTTATATGTTGCATAGGTCCAGCGCCGGCTCCAGGGTTTTTGCCGCCCCAGGCAGCCAAAAACCAAAAAAAAAAAAAAAAAAAAAAAGCCACGATCTGCGGCGGCAATTTGGCGGGAGGTCCTTCGCTCCGAGCAGGACTGAGGGACCCGCCGCCGAATACCTGGACATGTCGCCCCTCTCCCGAGTGGCCGCCCCAAGCACCTGCTTGTTAAGATGGTGCCTGGAGCCGGCCCTGCATAGGTCACATGCTTACTCTCTGCAAATGGTCTATGCACTTATGCACTATGCATAATTCTGCCTTCTCTACTCTTGATCATTATTAGTCAGATTCATCTCTGGTGTAACTCCACTGCCTTACACTATGGATGAGGCTTGTCCAAAGGGTAAATCATATTATTTTTCTATATAATATAGTAAAATTGATATTATATATATATATATAGAGAGAGAGAGAGAGAGAGAGAACATTGTGAATAAACAAACTTTGCAAACTTGGAAAAACAGTTAAGTCATTTTTATTAAATTGTGAATTATTGCTCTTCTGCATGGCCCAGTTCAAGAAGTGTCACAGTAACTACCTCTTTGTAACAATTGTTAAATGAGGGGGAAAGAAAATTGTTTAGCTACAGCTCTCATTATTCATAATGCTAAATCTGTTTAAGAACAGAATCTATATATCTTCATCTCAGGGGGAAAAAAGCATTTGGATATGCCTGACACATATTGTGCAGAGATAACAATAGGACATGAGGATATATACCATTATATAATAGTCATTTGCAAAAGAAATTAAAATACAAGAATACGGTGCCCTTTAATTATTGATATAATGTAGCAGGGTCTTCAGCGTTTCTACTTGGGTGGCAATGTATCTCATTTTCAATGTTGCATGGTATTGTAGCACCCAATCCTTTGACTTCCATGGCATATCCAGAACCTGTGTTCATTGGGCATCTGCTGCTGTGATGGAGCCTTGCACAGCTCACTGAATGGGCTCGATCATGCAAGATGCTGAATATTAAAATACTTGGGCATAGGCTCAAGTAGATTTAATGGGACTACTCACTTGCTTAACTTTAAGCACATGCTGATAATTAAGAGGGTAGGGATAGCTCAGTGGTTTGAGCATTGGTCTGCTAAACCTAGGGCTGTGAGTTTAATCCTTGAGGGGGCCATCTAGGGCAAAAATCTGTCTGGGGATTGGTCCTGCTTTGCACAGGGGATTGGACTAGATGACCTCCTGAGGTCCCTCCCAACCCTGGTATTCTATGAAGGCACTGATCCTGAAAAGCACATGCTCAACTTCATACCCCTGAATAATCAAGTTTTCAATAGGGGCCCCAATTCATTCACTGTAAAAATTAGAAGTTGTGTAGTGAATGGAGTTGTGGGAATAACTTATTTTTTTTCAGTTTGGCCACCAAACTGAAGAAGAAAAAAGATTTCATGTCAACCTGAAATTAATTATTTTTAAAATATTTTTGTAAAGCAAAAAAGGTAAAAAAAAAAAAATCAAATGAAGCATTTCACTGAATTTTGGTGTTTAATTAAAAAAACATTAAGGTAAAATTCCAAAGAAAAGGCATTTCAAATTTAANTCTAGGGCAAAAATCTGTCTGGGGATTGGATCTGCTTTGCACAGGGGGTTGGACAAGATGACCTCCTGAGGTCCCTCCCAACCCTGGTATTCTATGAAGGCACTGATCCTGAAAAGCACATGCTCAACTTTATACCCCTGAGTAGTCAAGTTTTCAATAGGGGCCCCGCTTCATTCACTGTAAAAATTGGAAGTTGTGTAGTGAATGGAGTTGTGGGAAGAACTTATTTTTTTTCAGTTTGGCCACCAAACTGAAGAAGAAAAAAGATTTCATGTCAACCTGAAATTAATTATTTTTAAAATATTTTTGTGAAGCAAAAAAGGTAAAAAAAAAAAAAATCAAATGAAGCATTTCACTGAATGTTGGTGTTTAATTAAAAAAACATTAAGGTAAAATTCCAAAGAAAAGGCATTTCAAATTTAAAAAAATCAAACCATTTCATTTCCAAAATGTCAATGAAACATTCTGACTTTTTTAGATTTTTATATAGCCCAAACAACTCCACAGATGTTATTTCAGGTGAGCTAAATCTCCATTTTTCAGCATAAATACTTGTTTTCTGAAAAAAATTGCCCAGCTTTAGGAGCAAATGAGGAATGGTGTGCAGCAGGAAGGAGGACGCCCTTGTGGTTAAGATGTTTGATTCTGATTCATGAAAAGTAGTTTCTGTTCTTGGCACCCCTAGATCTCCTAGGCAAGTCATTAAAACAGCACTTTTACATCAGCCACTAACTGTATGCTTCTAATTTTCTGGGTGCCCAATTTGAGATATATAGAGCCTGAATTTCTCAAGTGGTGAATGCTCATAACTGCTACTGAAGGCAGGATTAGCTGCAAAAACTCAGTGTCCCAGGAAAATCAGTCCCAAGGTGTCCCTGAGACACCCAAATTACTGGGTGTTTGAGTTTTAGTCTCTCTCTCTGCCTGTATTCTCTACCTTTCAGATGGGGATAATAAGGCTTCCTTCCTTATCTCACAGGGGTGCTGTGAAGATAAATTCATGAATGTCTGTAAGGTGCTCGGGTACCACGGTGAAACGTAAGTAAAACATAAAACTGCAGTGAGATCAGTGTTTGGGTGATGGGGCCACACACTGAATGATGAATATGGGTGGTGCATGACTCTTGCATTTAGGGAGGCTGGGCATGAGCGCCAGAAACTCCCTAGAGGTGGGGTGGGCACTGGTGCCCACACCGTGGCCCCAGCCCCCTGTGCCTATCTGAGGCCTGCCCCTGCTCAGCCTCCTCCCCCAAGGCCCCGCCCACGCTCCACCCCTGCTCCACCTGACGCCCTGCTCAGCCCTCTCCCCTGAGGCCCCCCTCCCACTCACCACTCGCCCCTCTTTGCCCCCAGCACGTGGTAGCTCAGTGGAGGGGATGGAGAGGTGCGAGTGGTGGGCAGGTGTCCCCTGGGGAAGAGGTGTAATGGGGATGGGAAGACGCAGAGCAAGGGTGGGAAGAGGAGCAGTGCAGGCAGGGCCATTGGGGAAGAGGACAAGAGGGAACAGGGCCTTAGGGCAGAGCGTGGGCAGGGCCACAACTCAGGCGCCCTTTCAGCAGTGGCGCTCGAAAGACGGTGGGCTGGCGTGCCTCCAAAGGGAGGTGTGCTGCATCCTGTTTGGGGAGGCTTAGCCTCCCCTAGCCTCTTATACCCACTGCCCATGGTGGTGGGGAAAAGATGAAATATTGAATAATTGCATCATTCAATGCACAAAATGTGGCAGAGGTCCCCAAAAAGCATGTGATTATGTAATTATCATAATGCAAATTCGCAGGGCGGCTGAATTAAGGTTGCACAAGGAACTTGAATTCTGGCATTTTCTATTTTTTTGAAAATTTGACTTTGCACATGCTTTTATTCTGGGGGTGTCATATAAACATATGTACATGCCACACACTTCAATTTACTTAGTACACAACACACACATAAATCAGAGAGGAGATCTTTCAATATAAAATGAACAGTTTATATATATAAATATGGTATTTCTTAGTCAATATTTCTTTTTATGCTTGTCACTCAGTATAGGTCCCCATGCCTCGTTTATTGCACACTATCAAAACACTGCACCAAATATGGAGTATATATATTATATATAAAAACACAATAGATGTCATAGAGTTTAAACAGGGATGGATTTAGGGGCAGGCGACCACCTGGGATGCCGGGATTGGAGGGCGCCAGGCTCAGGTTGCTGTTTTTGTTGTTAATGACAAAAGGGAAAATAGAATGTTTGAAGTGAAATGTTTCAGGTATTCCATATGTGGACTCATGTTTCTCTAACCTCCTGGAATGTTCTGGACCTTTGTAGAATCTCATGGAACCTTCCAGACTTTCTGAGAACGACATTTTCCTTGAACCTCCTAGAATGTTGTCAGCCATGCCTTGTAGTTATATAAGGAGCAGGGCATTGTCAGTCAGTATTTATATATGGCATGAATAAATACAGATTTTCAGGTCCTAGCCTGCAAATTTATCATCTTATATGACAGGGATAAATTATGCATGCCAATTATGCATCAAAATTGTGAAATGGGCTACAAATGAAATAAAAATAAGGTATTCAAAAGTTTAGCAAATGGAGGGAAGGGGACACTGAAGACACTTCTTATCTGGGGCTCCATTTGGTCTTGGGCTGGCCCTGAGTTTAAGGCCAGAAGGGACAACCAGATCATCTAGTCTGACCTTCTGTATATCACAGGACACCAACACTACCCAGCACTCACACACTAACCCAACAATCCATGTATTCCGCAGTTTCTTTTGAATTAAAAGTGAATGCTGAAGTTAGAAATAAGATCTTATATTTTTGTTGTACACTAAATACACTGATGTAATGGTGTGTAGACACCACATAAATTAGAAATATGGTCAATAGGCCAGCAGAAAAATGGTGGGAGATTAAAAAGTAAGGAACACGACATCCAGATTCAATCATGCAGGTGGCTCAGCCAGTAGATGGGAAATTCAATTCAATGTAGGCAAATAATTAGTTTGGGAAAAAAGAAACGTGCTTGGGAATATGTGTTGAATGGGATAGTCGCACAGCATACTGATTAGGACAAGGATGTGGTAGTTATTGTGGGGAAATAATTAAAACCTTCAGTCCCAGGGCACAGTGGAGTAAAAAGGGATATGTGACAGTAGATTACAGTAGCAGAGGAATGGAATACCAAACGGAAAGACTGGTACTATTATTATAGAAGCTATTTTGGTTTCTGTCTGGAATCTTGAGTGCAGAACCAGTCACCTTATTTTGTATGTCTGTAGATATGATTCTACACACCTGGCAAATGCAGTGCTTATTCTGATGAGCACTACTCGGACACAAATATACAATAACAAGAATAGTAATATAATATCTCTGTGGTAAAAACTAGGATGAGGCCCATGTGTACAATCAAAGTTATGAGGAAAGGTTAAGGAAGTGGAACTTTATCTCACAGTAGAGGAGATGCTGAGGTGGCCTCATAGAAGTTTTAGGAAAATGGAAGTTTACACAAATAGTTTACCCTGATAAAGGTTACGACACAAATGAGACATAATCAGAAAGTTAAGGAAACCAGGAGGAAATGTAGCATTCATGGAGTAAGTTATCAAGGAAACCACTTCAAGTTGAGGTCCACATATTTAGCTTCTGACATTGCACACCCATGTCGGTGTGTTTGCAACTGTTTAAAAAAGGGAGAAGAGCCAGATACACTTCATTACGTCAATTGAAGACTATGCTGATACCAATTTAGTTTACATGGAATACGCTCAGCTATTACACTGATAGATGGCGGCAGAAAACCCAGAAAAAGAGAGAAAAAAGTGTGTATTCACACAAATGGGTGCACATACAACCTTTCTGCATTTTGTTACAGAAACTGATTTGAAAATTTGATGCTGAACATTTTCATAGACACCTAGATTTTGTAATATAAATGGAGGTGATAAGCCCTTATGGCAAACTAGACTTGGCAAAGACCCTAATAACATACTGTAGGCAGAAGGATGGAATAGATGACCTAATAAATCGCTTTAATTTCATTTTCTTCAAAACTTGAAGCAAGAAGAAAGAGCCAAAAAAAAAAAAACCCAACCAAAAAATCAAGAGTGTTGGATAGACTGGTATTAAGGAAAATATCTTATGGTGCTGATGTGGTGGGATCCCCGGGGTACAACCTGGAACTGGGGTACCACTGTGGCCCCTTAACTCTCCAGCCTAGGCTGTCTCTCACAATGCTTTGCTAGTGACAAGCAGCAAACCCCTCCAGGGGCTGCTATCACTCCGCACAACAGCATGTAGAGACCCCCACCCAGCTAGATTACATGAATGCTCCCAGAGCCACTCACAAATCTCATAGAGAAAGTCACCAGCCAATTCCCCCAGCTCCCCAGCCTTATACCCCAGAGCTGTAATATCCTACCTTAGTCAAAAGCCTGACCAGTGTTAGTTTATTACCCGGTCCACCCTTCCATCAATGTGGAGAGGACACACATTAGCTTTTGCAAACTGAGCTGAGGTTTCCCAAGCACTTCAAGCAAAATGCACTGTTTTAGGTAAAGCACAAAACAGATTAACTACAAAAAGATAGATTTTAAATGATTATAAGTGGTAGGCATAAAAGGCCAGAGATAGTTACCAGTGAAATAAAAGATAAACTCACAATCTAAATCTTAAAGCTATTTACACTAGGCAGTATTTATATCAAGCAATTTTCTCACTCCACTGGATGTTTACAGTTCATAACACACAGGTTTCTCTCTTAAACCTGGACCAGTCTCCTCTGGTAAAGTTGCCATCTTCTCAGTGTTCTTGTTGCTTCCAGCGTAGGTGGGGGAGGAGAAAGACCAGGGCATGCTGGCACTGTTCCCTATTTTATATTCTTAGCCCATGTGCCTGGAAGGCCATTGCCCAGACATGTCTTTTTAGGATACTAAAAAACCCAATCAGATTCTTAAAAAAACAGAACTTTATTAGAAAGAAAAAAGGTTAAAGGAGTACCTCTGTAAGATTAGAATGGAAGATAATTTCACAGGCAATCAGATTCAAAACACAGAGGGTTTCCCTCTAGGCAAAACCTTAAAGTTACAAAAAGAAAAAAAAAACAGGGATACACAGAGAAGTTCACAAGCCAAAACAAAAATTAATCTAACGCATTTCCTTGCTAAATACTTACTAACTCTATAGGAGTTGGATTGCTTGCTTCCTTGATCTGTCTCCCGCAAAAGCCACATGGAACAGACAGAACAAAGCCTCCGCCCCCCCCCCCCTTCCCTCCTGATTTGAAAGTATCTTGTCCCCTTATTGGTCCTTTTGGTCAGGTGCCAGCCAGGTTACTTGAGCTACTTAACCCTTTGCAGGTAAGAGGATTTTGTGCTTCTGGCCAGGAGGGATTTTATAGTACTGTATACAGAAAGGTGGTTACCTTTCCCTTTATATTTGACACCCCCTGTTCTGTACACCACCTAATACTGGAATTGGGGTCCTTTGTATCCATAGGCAGCAGTTCAATCAGCCCCACTCTAATCAAGTCATTATAAGATGTGGTAAGTAAGGCCACGTCTACATTACCCGCCAGATCGGTGGGTAGCAATCGATCTATCGGGGATCGATATATCACGTCTCGTCTAGACGCGATATATCGATCCCCGCACGCGCTCCCATCGATTCCGGAACTCCACCAGGGCGAGCGGCGGTAGCGGAGCCGACGGGGGAGCCGCGGCCGTCGATCCCGCACCGTGAGGACGGGAGGTAAGTCGAAATAAGATACGTCGACGTCAGCTACGCTATTCCTGTAGCTGAAGTTGCGTATCTTACATCGACACGCCCCCGCTAGTGTAGACCAGCCCTAAGTTGCTCTCTGGATATATTCCAAAGGGAATACCTCGGCTAACGTTGGAACAAATGCTCCTCTCTAAATGTGCTCTATTGCCTGATAATGGGTAGAATCAGAACTGCTCAGATCTGGGCTATAGGCCTTGTACTGCTGAAAGGGAGGTTTCCTGTACCTGAATATTATTAATAATGATAATTAGTGATACTTAGTGTTTATAGCCATCTTCATTGGCAGTTCTCAGTGGACTTGACACAAAAGGTAAAGATTCATTACCCACATTTTACAAATTGGGAAACTGAGGCACAGAGTGGTAGACACGGGCTCTGGCGTGCTGCATAGTAAGCACTGTGGAGTTCCTAAGAGACCGTGGCTTTGTTACAACTTTAATAGAGAGAATTAAAAGGACACACTAGTTTAAATGTCAGTTTCCTTTAACAAAGGTGGCAGAAAGGCTTCATGCGCCTAGACATCCACACTTGAGATCAAAACCCTTACTTCAGCCACATTTGGCCCGGAAAGAGAGATGGTGATTTGACAGCAGCAGCATTGGCTTTGCTTACAAAGCCAGGCTCCTGGCAATGGAGCCAGACATTTTCATTAAGAAGAGACTATTTTGTTTACCAGCATTTATGAAAAAGAGTGGGCTGTCTGGATCCTGAAAACAAATGGGGAAGAAACTTGCAAGTTATTGCTATCTAGGGCTACAGCAGTTCACAGTCCTGTGAAAAGTCAATTAACATATAATGTTGCAGGCATTACTGCTGCAGTTCATTATGCAAATTGCCAGCGTCCCAGGGAAGCCAACTCTTTTATGCAGTGAAATTGTTTACATGCTTATTTGTGTTTTAACAGTGTTTTTTTTCTAGCTTTTTTTGTTTGTTTGTTTCTGTTGGCACTAAGCATTTAAGTTGAGTCTTTCCATCATGCATAATACTCATGAATACTTGCAAGTTTTGTGCTATTAAAGTGATTGCCTCATTTCTAGGCAGTGATTCTTGTTTGTATCCACATGATTTTTCAGTCCATGAACACAGTTTCCAGTGTGTGTGTGTGTGTATAATGCATGCTAGAGTAAACGGTGAGATTCTGCCTGAGACAGTTACTTAACATACATTATACACAAAGTGGAACAGCTTTGGTAGGAAAGATGAGAGAGACCCACTCCAGAATACCCTACAAGCCAGTGGTTAGGGCAGTGGTGGGACAAGTGGCTTTGACTCCTTGTTACAGAGCAGGAATTTGAATCTGTCTCCCACGTCCTAGGGACCTGCCTCCACTTTAGTTTTACAAACTGAGCCTTAGTCCCCTTGTGAATCTACCCAGGGGTTCTCAAACTTCATTGCACCGCGGACACCTTCTGACAACAAAAAATACTACACGACCCCCAGAAAGAGGGACCGAAGCTTGAGCCCACCCAAGCCCCACTACCCTGGGTCGGGGGCCAAAGCCCAAAGGCTTCAGCCCCATGCAGGGAGCCTGTAATCTGATCCCCCACCACCCACGGCTGAAGTCCTCAGGCTTCAGCTTCAGCCTCGGGTGGTGGGGCTCGGGCTTAGGCTTCAACCCTGGGCCCCAGAAAGTCTAAGCCAGCCCTGATGACCCCATTAAAATGGGGTCACGACCCATTCTGGGGTCCTGACCCACAGTTTGAGAACTGCTGAATCTAGCCTGATAAGGTGAAATGTTTCAATAATGTCAACAGTTCTTTTCAACATTTCTGAATTATTTTTTATTTATTTTGATGGAAATGATTCACCAAAATCGACAGACATTCATGACATTTTCCGGTTAACCCAAATCTGCATTTTTATTTGTATTTTGGTGGGGAAAGAAATTGGCCAAAAAATGTCACTCGCTGTACTCTGAACTCAGAAGTCGGATGCTTCTCGAAATGATCCAAATATTTCAACTACGTAAAATAATATAGAATAACAATGCAGAAAATCTGAACCCTGAGATCTGTTAGCTTGTAAGAATAATATCCCAAGGAAAGTGGTGGAAGTTCCAACATGTAAAACATTTAAAAACAGACTCGATAGAACAGTAATAAAGGTACGTTAAAGATCTATCCTGCCTTGATGAGGAGATGGGCTACATTACTTAATTCATATTTTCCCCCATCTCTAGATTATATGGCAGAGTTGGTCAAAAATAAATGGAACACATTCATGAACTTCTGTTTAAAATTTGCCCCGTTTTTTTTTCAAAATTCAAAATTCTAAAATTTTAAAAATGTAACACATTTGGATCCGCTCTAAAACTGACCTGAACACAGTGGATAATATCTCCTAGCGAAGCAGATCTTTCCTCCAATTTTTTCTCCCCCTGAATTTTAGATTCTGAAAATATTCAGCTAACTGCATTAGATAGTTACATGGCCTGGGAAGATTGCAAAGCCTGATGAAATAAGACTTCTTTTTAAATTCCATAACTTCTAGGCAGTATCTGTCAGATTTCTCTGGTCATATTTGGGTTGGGCGAACCCTTGTAATGGGCCAGGTGTGGCTTCCGCCTTCCATTCAGAATAGACATAAAGAAGGCTTTGTAATCAGGAGGCTGAAACAATGGCAATAGCACCCAGAAAAACACAGGCACATGGAAACTCTGAGTAGAAACTGAATCATGTAACCCAAGGGTTTTAAAATGCAGGGTGTGGGGCTTTGAGTAGGGGTTCTGTTTTGTGGGTGGATGGGTGCCAGTGACAGAGAGAGACAGGACAAGCTGGAGCGAGACAGACTGAGAGTGAGAAAATCAGCCTGAAGAAGCAAGATTTGCAACCGTGCAGAAGCTAGAGAGGGGGCTTCTGGATCTGGTACTGGTTAAAGAGGCTTAGGGTTGTAAGCAAAGAAAATATCCCCTGTATTTTAGTTCCTCCTGCATTTGGAGAAGCAGGACTTTGTACGTTCCTTGTAAATAAACAAGACTGAATCAAAGAAAATACCGGCCTCCATTGCAGGGAGTAACAATCAACATCAAAGGGGTAACGATACTCTAAAATAAGGAATGCACCATGCTGTGCACTAGCCTTTGCTGAGAGCTATCCTTCCTCCCTCTACCCATTCATATTACTTTGTCACCTCCTCATTGTATCATGTTTGGCATCATATTCCAAACACTTTGAGGCAGGAACAAGGCCTTATTTTGATGCACTTTAAGGCATTTACAGAAGCTGTAAACTAAAAAAATAACAATTAATTGTTGAGCTATTCAACCAAGATCCGGGCATAAGTGCCATGGAAAAATAATCAAGTTCTAATAATTCAGACTCTCTTTGTAAATTATTAAATTCTAGCAATAATTAACAAATGGCACATTTGTTTGCTTATATATTACTAGTATGGAGATCATTAATACCTTTTAAAATGAGGTTATAAGTCAAATGTGACAATTCATTGCAAATCTGCACTACTGAATTTTGTAAACGTATTTAGTCTTTGGAAAGCCAAAGCCCAGGGCCAAAGGAATAACAGTGTCTGATTTCTTCATTAAAATCATTCCATCTTTCTGCTCGCCGATTGTACAACACAGCAGAGAACAAAAAACAAAACAAAACAAAAAAAGGGAGAGAAGTTTTTAAAAAGTTGTACAGCATTTTACTGCACAAAGCAGTTGAACTGAGTGATAACATTAGCTTCACACCACTCATTCCTGCCAATTCAGATACTTCTGTCCTTTAGACTGTCACTTGGGACTGAAATGGTTTGAACAGACATTATGAATCTAACTTATACGGAGTGTCAAAAATGGTTTCTTTTCTGTCAAATCTGCTCTTATGCTACAAGATGTTAACTTGTTTCACTCTACTCATGAATGGTTTCTTCTCTGTTCTTTGGCGTTATTCCATTATACCAAAGATCATGGGTGGGAAAGATTTATTGTGGAAGGAAATCTTGATTATATACCCCTGATAGAAGCACCAGTGCAATGTTCAACCTATCTGATTACCGCAGGGCTACTGTTACTATCATTATTACAATAGTATCTAGATGCCAAGGTCAGGACCAAGATCAGGGCCCTATTTTACTGGGCAGTGTACAGATCCATGGACTTCAACAGAAGTGCATTCACTCATCCCCACTAAGGAGCTGGCCCTGACTTATCTGAAATAAGTCACTGATTTTAAAACATTGCATCATCTACAATATGGTGTCTGTAAAAGCAATTCAGTACCATGCAGGTGGCCTTAGGAAACCAGGGTTCTATCCCGGCTCTGCTCCTGACCTACACATTGCAGAGCATGCAATTGAATTAGACAAGACAAACAATGGCAAGAAGGGAAACAGAGGCAAAGTTAAGCGAAGAGATTTGCTAAAGTTCTGTGGCAAGGCTGGGAAAAGAACCCTGGAATCCATGGCACCAGACTGCCTTTACAGTACAATGTTCTGTAATCAGTAACTTATTTTATATTATTCAGATCCAGATCTTCAGCAGGTGCAAGCCAATGTACCTCCATTGAAATCCATAGAGCTGCATCAATTTTCACAAGTTGAGGTTCTAGCTCTATGCATGTAACCCTTCTGCCAGATACTGCTAGCAGCAAAAAGGGTTGGGTTCAGTTTTCTAGGGGTTCCTTCTGAAGACGTAACTCACACCACCTCAAGTCTCTACCTAGAAACCTTGGAAACTGTATCTACCACCGTGGGTGCTCCACTGGGGAATTCTTCACCGCTGTCAAGCACTATGTACAGGGGTTTAAAACAAAGATAACTTCATTGGGGGCTGGAGGGGTAGAATGAACTTGGGAAAGCCAGTAAATAATAACATCTATGAAGTAAGACTCCCCAATCCCTGCACCCCCTGATGTCTCACCAATAGTCCCAACCTCACTCCTCCTGGCAGTTGTCAGTGGTGGTGCCTTCTAGCCATTTCCCTCCTCACCAACTCCTCACACACAATTAGCCCTCTGGGGTTGGTGGGTCAAAGAATTCTGGAGGCCCGTGCTGCTTGGGCTGCTCCAGGGCTCTGCCACTTGACCCAGCTGGGGTGATTTCAGCTTTAATTGCTGGGTAGAGAGACCCACACCACAGTCCATTAGGTAGACTGCTGATCACTCTGCTGCTTCAGCCCAAGCTATCGCAGCTCTGCTCCTGCTGCCACCACACTGTGCTGCCCAGTGCCTCAAAGCCACCCCTGCTCTGTGCCATATGTTGTCTCAAGGCTACGTCTGCTCAGCTCTTTAGCGAGAGATCAGTGGTCCTGGTCAGGGTGACCCCAGGCACATTTGGCGTGAATCCTTAAACTCTTCATTTTCCAAAAGGGTCAATAGCACCTTGTTGCTCCCAAACTCAAAACTTAACTGTATTTTAACCAACAGACCCCAAACTGCCACAGAACTGAAATGCAAACAAGGCCTGGCCCATTTATTCATTTCAAGGCCAGAAGGGATCACTGAGATATTCTAGTCTGACATCCTGTTAAATACAGACTATAGGACTCCCCCGAAATAATTCCTAGAGCAGACTTTTTAGAAAAAAATATCCAGTATTGATTTTAAAATTGCCAATAATGGAGAATCCACCATTACTCTTGGTAAATTGTTCCAACGGTTAATTGCCCTAGTTATCAAAAAAAAAACCAACACCTTATTTTCAGTATGAATTTGTCTAGCTTCAACTTCCAGCCATTGGATTGAAAAGTCCATTATTAAATATTTGTTCCCCAGGCAGGACCTTATAGACTGTAATAAAGTCAGCCCTTAAAGTTCATTAAGCTAAATAGATTGAGTTCCTTTAGTCTATCACTATAGCCAGGTTTTCTAACACTTTAATCATTCTTGTGGCTTTTCTTTGAACCCTCTCCATTTTTTCCAACATCCTTCTTGAATTGTGGACACAATAATTGGACACGGTATTCTAGCAGCAGCAGTTGCACCAGTGCCAAATATAGAAGTAAAATAACTTCTATCCTACTTGAGATTACCCTGTTTATGCAGCCAAGAATTGGCCTTAGCTCTTTTGGGCACAGCATCACACTGGGAGCTCACATTCAGCTGATCATCTACCACAACCCTCAAATCTGTTCAGAGTAACTGCTTCCCAGAATGGAGTCCCTATTTCAGAAGTAGGGCTTGCATGCTTTGTTCCTAAATGTATACATTTACATTTAGCCAGATTCAAATAAGTATTGTTTGCTTACCCTCATTCAGTAAATTTCCCCTTGCTCTTCAACAGATGCTGGCAGAGAGCTTCCCAATTGGATCCCCTGCTCATCTGGAGTTCTCAAGTAGCTTTGAGGACTACTCTTCTCCCATTTCACCAACCGATGTCAGTAGTGAGCTCCCTACTATCTAGGGCTTCAGGCCAAAGAGCTTACAGGTATATTAAATTTCATATTAGTATGTTTTCATATAATTCTGGCTTCATTCCTAAAACAACTTACTGATGAGTTTGCTATAATCTATTGTAAAGAACTACCTGCTGTGTATATGGGCCTCTATTCATGATCGATAGCTATAGCTGGATCTGCTAAGCTGGTTCAGAAGGGTAGGTGGTGCTCTCATGTTTGTGGATCTCAACATTATGTGTGTCTATATCACCACTAAATACAATAGTAGTATACTGTAAGGCAGCCTGGTCTTGTGGATAAGGCACTGGAGTGGGACCTGGAAATAAGCTGTTGCTATTGACTTGTTGTCTGACCTTGGGCAAATCACTTACATTCTTTCTTCCTTATCTATTTAGATTTTAAACTCTTCAGGGCAGGGACTGTTTCTTACCATGTGTTTACATAGCACCTACCCCAATGATGAGGCCCCAATCCTGGTTGCTGGGCTCTCAGCACTAGTGAAATACAAAGAGTAATAAGAGCATCTGTGAGGAATTGTGAGTGTTCTGTATTTGATTCTTATGGAAAACTGCAAAGAATAAAGACATGACATATGCAGAGTTATTCTTCAACATATCTCTTTTTGAATTAGTTGTACAGTACACAAGTCAATAATTATGGATAAGACTAAAGTTTTATGCATTTAGTAATTTCCATTTGAATGGGCTGTTGAGTATTATTACTGAATTTATCATCTGAGGAAAGCTTATAGCTGCCAAGCAAGAAGGTGGAAGTGGGTTCACCAACATTATCCATTTCTATTTTTTCCAAGGAGACATAAGACTGAGATTACTGATCCTCCACCCACCTCCCAGCCACACTTATGAATCTGTCAATAGGCAGTTGTGCACTGAGAAAAAACAGGAAGAAATAAAGTAGGAAAAGATACCTCAGGGATTCTATTCTGATTTAAGTGCACACACTTCATAATTAATAAATAATAATAATAAATAATAATATATAATAATAATAATACCTAACTCTTCTAATAAGTAGCTCTCAAAGCACTGTAAAAAGGAGAAACAGATGGGGAAACTGAGGCACGGACAGGTGTTGTGACTTGTCCAAGGTCACCCAGCTGGCCAGCTGCAGAACCAGAAATAGAACCCAAGTCTCATTAGTCTGCATCTAGTGTGTTCGCCACTGTCGTATTTTATTTATAATGAAACTGGACAGCCATGGGGCCTAGTGGATAATGAACTGGATTAGGTATTATTATTATTACTACATGTTATCTGCCTTCGTTGAACTCTTCTTTGCACAGTATTTATATATCTAATAGGAACCCTGTGCTACAGTCTATTGCTGGAATGCTGAGAAAGTTAAAATAAAGAGAGAAGTTCTTTCTGCCTCTGCCTTATAATAATGCTACTTTCTTCTTCTAATTCTGGGAGCCAGATACCAAGCTGGGATACTGTACATCAGTATAATACCACTGACTTCCAGCTGAGGTTATGATCCAGTGTCTTTCAGACAAGGATATCTAGACACATTTCAGACAATTCTTAACAAATCCATCCTACAAGTTATTGACTGACAGGGGTACAGTAGCCTATATGAAATGAGCTAGTGATTTCAGTCCAGTTTCTTATTTTTGTACAGCACATTGTCATAACTGCCAACAATTGGTACCTTGTTGGATAGTTCTATTAGAGGGGCAGAGAGTTCATTGAGCGTAGAGACTAAACTGCCCTCTAACCTCTCGAATTTGACCCTCCAGGTCACGGGTGAAGCACAGTGCAGAAGCTTTCCTGATGCTGCCAGTGCTGTACAATACCTATTTTGTGCATAACTAGTGGACTTTAGCCTCCAGTGTTGTCAATCTGACACTTTGCATGAACACTACAATTTAAAGAGGTTACAAGAGCGCCAGTGTCATGACCGTTACAAGCATCTTTGGTTGCAATGACGAGAGTATGCGCAGAAGTTCTCCTGATCGTTTCCCTCACAAATGTACAGAAAACAGCCTGCTATCTATATCTATGTAAACAGCCACAGCATATGGTATAAACACATTTCTTTACAATGGTCTTACGTTGGGAGCTTCAGCTGTCATGCAAAAAAAAAATGTTTCTACAAAGGGAATGGATTTTGAGGAAATAGCTTAATCCATTCTGAGGAGCTGTGTCTTGTCACATACAATGACTTAGTCTGACAAGGAAATGGTTTTGATGATGTACTGTTTGAGGCTTCTTTTGGCATGGAAATTCATTTAGTCAAAACCCTTAATCCATCCCAGTGACAAAAAATCTCTCTTTAGTTTATTGCTTATTAATAGGGTTTTCCAAGCCCAGCATGTTTCTGCACAAGAGGAAGGTTGTCCACCTTTTGCCAGAGATATCAGTGTATGTCAATGACAATGCATGCATTGCCGTTGGGTCTTCTTTTTTCTGTCTCTCAGAACAACATGGAGCTTGGTAAGCAGTGTAATTGTAGATGTGTTGGTCCCAGGTAGGGTGACCAGATGTCCCGATTTTATAGGGACAAGTCCCGATATTTGGGGCTTTTTCTTATATAGGCTCCTATTAGCCCCCACCCCCCGTCCCGATTTTTCACACTTGCTGTCTGGTCACCCTAGTCCCAGGATATTAGAGAGACAAGGTAGGTGAGAATCAGAGGGGTAGTCCTGTTAGTCTGGATCTGTAAAAAGCAACAGAGAGTCCTGTGGCACCTTTAAGACTAACAGATGTATTGGTGAGGTAGGTGAGGTTATATCTTTTATTGGACACAGCTTCTGTTGGTGAGGCATTCTGACTGGGTGAGGAGTCTGGAAGCTCATAGACTCAGACTTTATGTTCAGAAGGGACCACCATGATCATCTAGTCTGACCTCCTGCACATTGCAGACCACAGGACCTCACCCACCCACTCCTGTAATAGGGCCACAACCTCTGGCTGAGTTACTAACATCGTCAAATCATGATATAAAGACTTCAAGTTACAGAGACCCCACCATTTACACCAGCTTAAACCCGCAAATGCCCCATGCCCCATACTGCAGAGGAAGATGGAAAAAAACCCAAGGTCTCGTCAATCTGACCCAGGGGAAAGTTCCTTTCTGACCCCAAATTTGATGATCAGTTAGACTCTGAGCATGAGGGCAAGATCCACCAGCCAGACACCTGGGAAATAATTCTCTGTAGTAACTCAGAGCCCTCCCCATCTAGTGTCCCACCACCAACCATTGGAGATATTTGCTGCTAGCAGTCGTAGATCAGCTACATGCCATTGCAGGCTGTCTCATCATCCCCTCCCCTCCATAAATGTATCCAGCTCAGTCTTGAAACAAGTTAGGTTTTTTGGCCCCACTTCTCCCATTGGAAGGCTGTTCCAGAAGTTCACTCCTCTGATGATTGGAAACCTTTTTCTAATTTCAAGCCTAAACTTGTTGATGGCCAGTTTATATCCATTTGGTCTTGTGTCCACATTGGTATTTAAATTAAATAACTCATCTCCTTCCCTGGTATTTACCCCTCTGATGTATTTAGAGAGAGCAATTAGATCCCCCCTCAGCATTCTTTTGGTTAGGCTAAACAAGCCAAGCTCTTTGACTCTCCTCTCATAAGGTAGGTTTTCCATTCTTCAGACCAGCCTAGTAGTCTTTCTCTGCACCTGTTCCAGTTTGAATTAATCTTTCTTAAACATGGGAGACCAGAATTTGAGATCTCTGGAGGATGACACTTCTGTTCTGTGGCACCTTTCAAGTTTCAGAATCTGTTTTTATTCTGCATTGCAAGAAACACAAAACCGTTCTTATGTTTTTGTGAAACTGAATTGTGTTGAAACATCCAACCTGTTGTCAAAAAGAACAGGCTTTTGATCTCTTTCTCTTTTTTTTTTTTCTCTCTCTCTCCCTCTTTCTGACCCAAGTGCCCTAGACCTTAAAAAGCTTTTGGATGAAAATCTCGTCAAAACTGATACATCTCTGAGAAGAGTTTTGGTTTTGACGAAACATCACATTATGATGAGATTTCATTTAGCCAAAACTGTGACAAACAGCTCTTCGTTGAATTACAGTGTCTGAGTGTGGATTTTTCAAAGCTGTCTAAGGGAATGAGACACCTAATTACCCTTAAAATTAATGGGAATTGTGATGTATTGAAACTGGGTTCAAATTACAATCTATCATTTTAATTTGTAAGCGGTTTCCTGGTCCTCATTGCAGGCTAGAGGGATTTGTAGGGAAGCATGTAATCAGAGTCAGTTTTGCAGAGAGCCAGCCAGGCATAAGGCAGGTGGGTTGAGTTGAACCTCTCTGTTTTCGGGATCAGCCTGCATTCTCTACCTGTGTTTTGGGGTTCTTGTTTGTTATCATTCCAAATTCTAAGAAACGAAGTAGTGTTACATTGCAACCTTCCAGCAAAAGTATTTAATGTTTTTATCTCACTTCTCTGTTTCTATGCCCTGGATATAACAGGAATTGGGTGGTCAAATCCGCAGGTGGCTTTCAAACTTCCACCCTGTTGAGACTGCTAGTTGCAAACAATTCCTATAGAATCACATTCATTGAGACTTTATGCAAGATTAATGCACAGGGAACAGGGAGCTCACTGCAGAGGCTAAATTCAGACCCCAATCTAAAGTCAGTATGCAAGCTGGTAGCATAACAACCTCTAATAGCCAATACTCTAACCCAGGGGTGGGCAACCTATGGCACGCGTGCCGAAGGTGGCACACGAGCTGATTTTCAGTGGCACTCACGCTGCCCGGGTCCTGGCCACCGGTCTGGGGGGCTCTGCATTTTAATTTAATTTTAAATGAAGCTTCTTAAACATTTTAAAAACCTTATTTACTTGACATACAACAATAGTTTAGTTATATATTATAGACTTATAGAAAGAGACCTTCTAAAAATGTTAAAATATATGACTGGCATGCGAAACCTTAAATTAGAGTGAATAAATGAAGACTCGGCACACCACTTCTGAAAGGTTGCCGACCCCTGCTCTAACCTAAAGTCTGCAGACCCTCTTCCAAGGTAGGGGCCTGATCTTGTACCCATTGACATCAACGGCAAAGCTTCACTGGTTCAGGATCATACACTGAGTCGGTGTAGCTGGACCTCCAATTATGGATCCTACCATGTCTTGCTCCCTATCTAGTCTCATTCCAGACTTCCATACTGACTCTACACAACATCAGCACAGCGGCTCCGCAGTCTGTAGGAGTGTGTGGAGGCCACTATGCATAACCACTACTGATGGGACCCCCACTGCAAGTCTTAAATTGTGCTCAAGTCATAGTACTGGACCTCTGCATCACAGGATAATTTCACCTGTAGTGTTGCTATGCAATGTGTTTGTTTTTTAAGCCCATGTGAGCCACATGCTCTGTTTAGCTTTCTCCATTTTATGAGAAGAGCTAATGCTGTTATTTAAAAGATATTTTTTCTTACAACTTTCATACAGAACTGATACAAACCATGTATGGTTAACTCCTGGAACTCACTGTTGCAGGATATTGACAAGGGAAATAGTAAGATTTTAAAAAACACTACACAGATATGTGAATGAGAATAGTTTATGAAATTACATGAGCTGGCAAAAATATGAGGGCTCTTAACTTTATGCTTCAGAGCATAAACAGATCACAGAGAAAATCAAGAGGAAATGTCTCCTGTGGAATAACATCAGATATGTCTAGGGGTTATGAAGCTTTACAACTTCCTCTGTAACATCCAGATTGTGCTAGGTGCTGTACAAGTTTAGCGTAAGAGACAGGAATTATTTTGGTTGAAGTTCTGTGGCCTTTGTTATACAGGTTAGAGGTCAGGTTAGATCACAGTTATCCTTCCTGGCCTTGGAATCTATGAATCTATGAACAGTACCCGCCCTGCACAGCTTACAGCTTAGGGAAAGGAATTATTTTTTCCCCATTTTACAGAGGGAGAACTGAGGCACCCAGGTTCACACAGGGAATCTGTGATAGAGCCCGGAACTAAATCCAGTTCTCCTAAATTCTAGCCCAGGGCTTTATGATGTTCAATATAGTGCAGACATAGTCTGCTGGCATGCAAAGCCACTCAGAGAGACTTGTAGGTGGATAATTGTGCTGCCAGAAAACAATTTCATTTGTACACAGTTGCTCACTGAGCAATGCAAATAAACTTTAGGTTTCTCCTATTCATACTGTTTCCCTATTCTCCCTGTTCAGGAAGAAATATTTGGTGGCAACTGTTTTTGACAAAATCCATCTTAAAGAGACTGCTGGTTTAGAAAGTATGCAAAATTATTCCATAAAGAACATAACTTTATTGTCTGCTGTTGAAGGGGCTGCATTATAAGGAACCTGTGTGAAAAATTGAACATGAAACATTATCAACAAAAAATATCTCAACAAGCAGAGATAAATGGTTTTGAGGCATAGTTTATGTTGAGCTGTTGACACATATATATTTATGTGCAGCAGTCTTTAAAAAAGGTCCTATGAAAATAAATATTGGAAAAGTAATCACCTGAGATTTGACACTTTGAAACTAGCGTTTAGAATTAGTATTCTGAAGCATGAGGCTATAACGTGTGTGATTGAATAGCTGTTGTTATTGCAACAAACTGATTTATCACCTTCTGCAATGTGCAAAAGTAAAATAAAAGGCTGTATAATAAAATCTTATATAGCAAAAATATAATTTTATTGGATTCTTTGTATATAGTAGCATTTCATAACCAAAAATGGAACATGAAAATTAGTTTTGCAAATTAGATTTTAACTCATTTGATGCGGGTCAATCAAAAAAGCCAATCTGGACAACAGCCAAGTGTGGTAATGTTATTCTCAGCGTATATGACATTTTCTGAAGTGTCAAAGCATTGGACATTATTGCACATATTGTTAATTATTACGGACTCACATTTATTCACCTCAGATTGGCTGTCATTTACGGAAATTGCAGAATACAAAACCATAGATAGACTAAGGGTTGGTCTACATAGGGACATCCAGGAAAATTAATCCAAATTAACTAAAGGTGTGCATTTGAAATGGATTAGGTAAACTGCATTAAACTCCTGTGTGAACACTCTCATTCAGCATTAAAGTGTCCTTAAATTGGTTTAGTGTAATTCACATTGGCAGTGAATTCAACTAAACTGAATTAAGGCCACTTTAATTCTGAATAAGTGTCCACACGGTGATTTAATAGTTAAACTAATCCACTTCAAATTCCCACCTTTTAGTTAATGCTGATTAACTTTTCTGAGTGTCCCTGTGTAGACAAGCCCTAATTGAATCCTGAAAAATTCATGCTCAATCATGAGGGCTAGATTGGGATGTTTAGAATACTTTTTCAAATTAACAGAAAACAAATACTGGATTAAAATGGAAGGCTGAATTTACCACTGGCAAGTGAAACTACATGGACTTCAGTGAAGTAAAACCTGTTTATGCCAAATTCAGCCCAAAGAATTAAAGCCATATAGTTCCCAGACCCACCAAAACTTTTTGCTGAATGCCACCGAGGCAGTAATTTCCTTCTACGTAATCTCTGTGCCTCCACACCAACATACCCTTCTCCCCAGGCTCCTTCCTGGACACTTGTTTATTTCCCAAATTCACGTTAACACAGTTTTCTGCACCACTATGGAACAGTGTGTGACTGTCAGACATTGCAGCTAGGTTCAGGTCCATGCGGGATTGGTGGGGAAGCAGCAGAGACTGGGCAGAGAGCCAGGGCAGAGGGGCCCCTTGAGACTCACCACTAAGCCTGGCCTGGAAAACGACAAGCTCCCATTTGTCTCTAGCAGAGACTGGATTGGAGAGAACACCCATGCACTAGGCTGCAATACCCATAACCCGCCAATGGACTGCCCTCCTCAAGGGCCCAAGGAGGGACCTCTATTGGTTTTACATTAAATTGAAACTGTTTAAGGCACTGTACTGTCGATATTTGCAACCTTCTCCATTCTGCTAGCTCTAGAAAAATACCCCTTCATTTAGAAATGCATCCAAGTTATTACTGGGACCCCCCCAGGGCTATCACCTACAAGGCCTAGCTGCTGAAGCACCTTCAGCACTTTCCATTGTGCCATGGTAAACCTGGCATGCTACTAGCATCCTAGAGCTTTGGTGTGTCGCGGCACCAGCAGCTGTGACAATTGCATCTCCTTTATTATTGGTAAGAGGCTAAGTCGAAGGTGTTGTGGGCTGGAAAACAAGAATAAGGCTTGATTCTCTACACAGCTATGATCCCTTTATGGTACACAGGTGGTGCAAAGGGAACAAGCTGTTTGCAAATGCCCAACAGGGAATATCCTTTTTGGAAGGGAGTTCCCTGATCTTATGAATGTGCCGCTGCTGGGTCCTGCATAGACCTGGGTGAATAATGGGTTTTTCCATTTGCTGGCAGTTACACACACACACACACACACATGCACGCACACACACACACACAATGAAAAAAATGTGTTTCAGATCAGACCGAAAACAATTTTTTTGGCAATCTGAAGAGTAAAAAAATGTGTTACAGGTCAACAAAATGTTGCATTTTGATTTCAAGCATTTTCTAAGAAGCGCCTCTAAGAAGCAATACTTCCCCTCTCACAAGCACAGAGTCTGAGTGTAGCAAAATCCTTTTGATAAAGGAGGGAAACAATGCGGCATATGCTGGGGAAACACCACAAACAGGATTCATAACACAAACCATGAGCAAAAGGCCCACCCCCAAGTAAGTTTGGCAGTATCCTTTTCCCCTCGGGGTCTGAAGTCCAACAACCCAAAAGATCACCCCAAAGTCCCAAAAGTCCAACACCCAAAACGTCTCTTGAGTCCAGCAACCCAAAAAAATCACCCAAAAGTCCAACAACCCAAAAGTCTCTGTCCTTGGTCAGTGCAGCCCTAGAGTTCAAAAGTTTATCTGCAGAGTTTTACGCCCCCCCAGCCTGGGGGGAAGTGGGGAGAAGAAGGGGCACGCAGGGTGTTAAGGGGCACCTTACGTGGTCCAAGGCCGACTGCCCTGCCTCTCCATGGGGTTCCACCGCAGCCTTCACCACAAGACGCTCTACTCCACCAGCCGTCCCGTGAGCCGCTCCAACCGTCCCACGAACGGCTCCACTCCACTCCACTCGCCGTCCCGCGGGCCGCTCCAACCGTCCCGCAAACTGCTCCACTCACCGTCCCGCAAACGGCTCCGCTCCACTCGCCGTCCCGTTGCCCGCTCCAACCGTCCCGCAAATAGCTCCGCTCCGCTTCACTCTCCTCCGCTCGCCGTCCCGCGGCCCCCTCCAACCGTCCCGCAAACAGCTCCCCTCCGCTCCCCTCCGCTCCGCTCACCGTCCCGTGGCCCGCTCCAACCGTCCCGCCAACAGCTCCGCTCCGCTCGCTGTCCCGCAAACAGCTGCGCTCCGCTTCACTCTGCTCCGCTCGCCGTCCCGTGGCGCGCTCCAACCGTCCCGCAAACTGCTCCGCTCCGCTTCACTCCGCTCCGCTCGCCGTCCCGTGGCCCGCTCCAACCGTCCCGCAAACAGCTCCGCTCCGCTCGCTGTCCCGCAAACAGCTGCGCTCCGCTTCACTCCGCTCCGCTCGCCGTCCCGTGGCCCGCTCCAACCGTCCCGCAAACAGCTCTGCTCCGCTCGCTGTCCCGCAAACAGCTGCGCCCCGCTTCACTCTGCTCCGCTCGCCGTCCCCTCCCCCCCCCCACCCGTCCCGCACACCGCTCCGCTCCGCTTCACTCTGCTCCGCTCGCTGTCCCGTGGCCCGCTCCAACCGTCCCGCAAACAGCTCCGCTCCGCTTCACTCTCCTCCGCTCGCCGTCCCGTGGCCCACTCCAACCGTCCCGCAAACAGCTCCACTCCGCTCCGCTTCACTCCACTCACCGTCCCGTGGCCCGCTCCAACCGTCCCGCAAACTGCTCCGCTCCGCTTCACTCCGCTCCGCTCACCGTCCCGTGGCCCGCTCCAACCGTCCCGCAAACTGCTCCGCTCTGCTTCACTCTGCTCTGCTCGCCGGCCCGCGGCCCGCTCCAACCGTCCCGCAAACTGCTCCGCTCCACTCCACTCGCCATCCCGTGGCCCGCTCCAACCGTCCCGCAAACAGCTCCGCTCCGCTCCGCTTCACTCCACTCACCGTCCCGTGGCCCGCTCCAACCGCCCCCCTCACAGCTCCTCTCCGCTTCACTCCACTCCGCTCGCCGTCCCGTGCCCCGCGCCACCCGTCCCGCAAACTGCTCCGCTCCTCTCCCCTCCACTCGCCTTCCCGTGGCCCGCTCCACCCGTCACACTAACAGCTCCGCTCCGCTTTACTCCGCTCGCCGCCCCGCCGCCCGCCCCACCTGTCCCGCACACAGCTCCGCTCCGCTTCGCTCTCCTCTGCTCGCCGTCCCGTCGCCCGCTCCAACCGTCCCACTAACAGCTCCGCTACGCTTCACTCCGCTCGCCGTCCCGTGCCCCGCGCCACCCGTCCCGCAAACTGCTCCGCTCCCCTCCCCTCGCCGTCCCGTGGCCCGCTCCAACCGTCCCGCAAACAGCTCCGCTCCGCTTCACTCTCCTCCACTCGCCGTCCCGTGGCCCGCTCCAACTGTCCCACTAACAGCTCCGCTCTGCTTCACTCTGCTCCGCTCACCGTCCCGTGGCCCGCTCCAACCGTCCCGCAAACTGCTCCGCTCGCCGTCCCGTGGCCCGCCCCAACCGTCCCGCAAACAGCTCCGCTCCGCTTCACTCCGCTCTGCTCTGCTCGCCGTCCCGTGGCCCGCTCCAACCATCCCACAAACAGCTCCGCTCCGCTTCACTCCGCTCGCCGTCCCGTGGCCCGCTCCAACCATCCCGCAAACAGCTCCGCTCCGCTTCCCTCCACTCCGCTCGCCGTCCCACCGCCCACTCCAACCGTCCCACTAACAGCTCCGCTCCGCTTCACTCCACTCCGCTCGCCGTCCCACAGCCCACTCCAACCGTCCCACAAACTGCTCCGCTCCGCTTCACTCCGCTCCGCTCGCTGTCCCACGGCCCACTCCAACCGTCCCGCAAACTGCTCCGCTCCGCTTCACTCCACTCGCTGTCCCGTGGCCCGCTCCAACCGTCCCGCAAACTGCTCCGTTCTGCCAGCCGCTTAGCAATATATCTTCAGGCTCCCCCACTAGTTAACACAGCACTCAGTGATCTCAGCTCTTTAATGATTTCAGCTTGTAGTACGGGAGCCCCAGTGCTGGTGCACAATTGGCCCAAAATGAACTCAGACTCTTAATGGAATCAAAATTAGCTCTGCTATTCAACAGTGGAGAGAGGAGCAGGTGCAATTGGAGTTTCAGGCCCTCAAAAGGGGCCCATCCCATCAGGTACAAATACCTGTCCCCAGCCTCTCCCAATTCACTGGGTTTTGGAGTGCTACTTAGGTGATGGTGAGACCCTCTGTCATAAAACAGTTTCATTGTCCTTGATTCACATAATCAGGGTAACAGCACTTTACTCCTCCTGCCCCAATAACAGAGAAACTGGGGATCCCACAGCAGCCAAAGTGACCATTCGGTTGAAAAATTTCTCCCAACTCTAATCCTGACACACACACACACACACACACACACACTTTGAGATAATCCCCCGCTGGCATAGGGTCTAGTGAGGACCATTGGTGCAACTTAGAGCAGTCTGCCAACTACTCTGTGTCAGGTTCAGTCCTTAGAATCAGGAAGCAGTAACTAGTTTTCTAATGCCTCCCATCCACTCCTGTGCCAAGTGGAGCCCGTGCCAAGGAGAGAACCTATCCCATTGTTCATTTAAGGTCCAGTCCCACAGTCTTTACTCAGTCAAACCTCCCTCTGAGTGCAAGAGCAGTTTTGCCCAAGTAAGGATAGCAGAAGGCCTCAGTTTTCCTGATCACCAGTGCCTTGACACTTACAGCAAACCCACTTGTCATTCCGTTCAGTTAGACCAAAGCATGCACAAAGAAGAGTTTTATTTCACTGACATATGTTGCTTCAGTTGTTGGCACTTCAAGTTGTTTTTTTACTGAGCTTCCACTAAAATACTATTGATTCCAGTGGAATGGCTAAAATGAGCTACTATCTCCTTGTTATCATCTGCCATAGTCAGACTGGCCTTAGAATCACAGGGTTTTACATCGGCAATTTCAAGTAATGGGCAAAACACACTTGAAAATATAATTTTTTTTTTAAAGGCATAAACTCACTCTTCTTTTACCCCTGTGAATAAAACAACTTAGATAGCTGCACTCTCGGCTTCTCAAATCAATTATCAGCACCACAACTTTTGACAGAGTTCTACATTTAAGAGGACTCTATTTCCAGAAAATATGGCTCTTTCACTACTCAGAGGTCACTCACTGGTTCATGAAATTCCTTTGCCGTTACTAGGATTATATATAGTTCTATAAAGTACAATTATTATCATATATATCAGTCTCTTTTCGCTTCAGTTTGAATGTCACATAGTTTGTGGCTCTTCTCTAGGAGAAGTTTATCTTGTGAGAACCATAATGTGGAATGGGGCCAAGAAATGAACTTGGACAACAGAAATATTTTTCCAGTGACCTTTTGGTGTGGTCTTGCATCACTGTTAAACAATGGTCTACAGTGATTAATAAGCCTTTTTGTAGCATTAGTTTTAATTGGCTATCCTGTAAACAAGCTGTCTTGTGTTACAACCAGAAAAGGGAGGAAGAGCCCCTGGAGACGTGCTTCACATTGCACTCGAGAGAAGCTGTGTTGTGACTTTCTTCAGCACAGACTTCCTATGTGTTCACTCAGGTGAGTCCTGAATCCTCTTTACCACGAAGGACGTTACAATGGTGACGAGGCCGCAGATCCCAAACACAGAGACCACAGCAAGCGACAGAGGGATAGATTCAGCCATATTTATTCACATTCTCATACCTTACTTTACAAGCAGTTCTACTTATTTCTATAGGACTAGTCATGGAGGAAGGTACTACTCAATATGAGTAAGGATAGCAGAATCTGGCCGTTAGAAAATAACACCAGACCTTGTTCCTCTCCTTTATGAGCTTTAGCTCTTTGCTTTCCTCTCTCTGGTCCAGGTCCTCCTCTCCTCTGTGGCTGCTTTGCATGATCCCAGTAGCACAATTTAGCCATAGTAGTAACTTATCCAACTGTTAGAGAATTCTCCCACCAAGGTGAAATCTAGGGGTCGGGTTTCAACTTCTGTATCTCCTCCCAGTCTTCAGCACAGGGGGCATAACCATGGCATGAGAGCAAAGTCAAAGTGTCGCTATAATCTGGATCCCCAGTTATTAGAATGGACACTTGGGACTGTGGGTAACTGGGTATAAATTAAAGAAGCCTTACTGGGAATGAGCTTTCCCAGTCCTTTGACTGTTCCAAGATAACCAACCCCAGCATAAAGTCACTTCACCGCTCAACCCATAACCTTGAGTTTCACTGAACACAGCTCAAACATGGTACAAAATTAGCTCCTTGGTTTCTTTATTAGCCTTTTTTCCATCTACTTAAGATCCCATATCCCTGTTGGTATTATTTTAACTCAGATTTTGTAGTTCTTCCAGTTCACAGGAAGTCAAATAATCTGGGAAGCATTTAGCAATCTCAATTGAAGACTAAGTTAAGGATGAAAAAATGATGGTCTATTCCTTGGTAATATCTTTCCCATTCTGAACCATCATCCACAGTATATAAGCCAGTACACTTTTTCTAAGTGAACAACCTAAGTGTTGCATTAGCCTTTTAATGAACAAAATCTTGCATAAAGTCCCAGCTTTCACTAATTCCGGGTGTTTTATAATTTCGTATATTGATGGGTGCCAGGAAGCAATTACCAAGGAGAATACACAGAAGTTTGCTGCAATCACAACAACACTGAAGTTTAATAGGTGACACCACTCAATGTGGTGGCAGTGCTACACAGGGAGTACTCCACAAATAAGATGCAGAATATTCTCTAGGAGAAACCCTGATGAGCTATGACTTCTGAGGCCAGACTGACTATGAAACACAGTGTGTATTTGTGGGGGAAATGCCACATGGTGATTTATTGTGGATATGTTTCAATTTCCCCATACACAACAAACTGCAAAGATTCTGTCACATATCTGCAGCCATCTAGGACTTCACAGCTGTCACTACTTTGTCACTATCTAGGATCCAGTGGTCAAGGTACTATGGCATCCATTTGGAGTCTTATTATTAAAAGGGATCTTGGCAAATTAGATGGAACTTTATCTATACCCCGCACATCCTTTTTTTATTCCTGCCTTTACTCTTCATCCCTCCTCTACAAGTCTTTAATGGGTAGATCACAGAAATAGGATGGAAAAGATATATATGATCATCTCTAGTCCAACCCCTGTCTGTGCAGATTTGTCCTTTAAGGGTTATTCTCAAGATATTCGCCCCATCTAATTTAAAAAAAACCTCAGGCATTAAGGTTATCACCAGTTCTCTTGGGAGATTATTCCACAGATTAATAGATCCTCGCCATTATATAATGTTGCCTGGTGTTGAGCTGAAATTTTCCTTTTTTTCCATTTCATCCCATTACTTAGTTTTCCACAGCTTGTGCCATCTTAAACAGTCCTTCAGTTCCTCTTGCTGCCCACTTTAAATTAATTTCCAAGTTTATCTTTGTAGGTAGAGCTGGTGATGGATGGTACTTAATTTTTGCAAAATAATTAATAGAATGTTTCATTTCATGTTTTGGTTAAAATTCAAAATTGAAAAAAATAATTTTTGGAAAATTTCAATTAGCTGTAGTTGCAAGTACTGTAGTATTGCTGTCCTGTTTCCCTTGTATAATCTAAAGTAGTTATAAATTGCAGTGTTATAGAATCCCTGTGTTTTATTTTTACAATTACACCTCTACCCCAATATAACGCGACCCGATATAAAACGAATTCGGATATAACACGGTAAAGCAGTGCTCCGGGGGGGCGGGGCTGTGCACTCCGGTGGATCAAAGCAAGTTCGATATAACGCGGTTTCACCTATAACACGGTAAGATTTTTTGGCTCCCGAGGACAGCATTATATCGAGGTAGAGGTGTATAATTAGTAACTCTTGTATCATCCCACTGAAATTAAGGTAGCAGCACTTTGATTTCCTCATAGCAGACATACAGATGTCAATTTCATATATTGTTTAAAATATACTGTAGTCCACCTCCTTTTCAACCCACTGCATTTCACTGTCTGTTCCTTGCCTCTTATGCTTTGTGGATCTAATGGACTTACTTATAAAACACATCCTCAAAAAACTTTCCTTCTTCAAGAAAGTACTTTTCTTTACAACTACAAACAATATACCATTTGCTACCTCTGAGACTCATGCATACACACATCAATATATAATGGGAGCACTCGTGGGTTTTTTTCAGCAGGCTGTGTCTCAAAGGGACAGCTAAATTATGCAAATTGTGTTTTCCTTACCCATTATAACTTTATTGCTTCTCTGGGAAAAGCAGCAAAATCCTGCCTATTACTTTCCAGAATAAAGCTGTGTGCTGTCTCTGATGTCTGCATATGTGTGCGACCAGATCAGTCTTTCTCAGTGCTTTCCTGATTCCATTTTCATAACTGTTGTATTCCAGTGCAGCTACATTGATTTCAGTTGTGACTGGTCTTGAATTACAACTGAGCAAATGAGAGGAGAATCTGGTTTAAAGTGGTTACTTCACAACCACTAAAATAACTAGTCTGAGCCATAAACTGGTCGTAATTTCATCCGATGATAAGTAATAGCTTACATTTATATAGAGCCTTTCAATGGAAAGATCTAGGGCTAGACATAAATATAAGACTTTCTTCACCAGCTGCATTTCTAGCTTCAAAATGAAATATGGCATCTGTTTAATATCACACACAAACACTACAGAATGAGTTAGGGAAGGAGGTGAACAAAATAAAATCTACAATTTAAGCTATTGGGGAAATTCAGATAGGCAGAGTATGACTTCCCAAACAGGAATTTGACCATGAACCAGAGTTTAACACCCCTCCTCTTATGACGGGTACTTTGGCATCGTATTGGTTGCAAGGACTCATGAACATGGTTCTAAATTAACCATCAGTGTAGAGCACTGTAACAGTATACCAGAACATTGATTCAGTACTGGCTCAGGGAGAGGAAAGCCACCTTTTAAAGAACTTGTTTCCATGGTTTGTCATTGTTTGTCCTTGGACTTCTCTCTTGGTCTGTATCCATCTATTGCCTTAAAACTAGATTGTAAGTTCTTTGGGGCAGGGACTGTATTTGTTCTGTATTTCTACAGTGCCTAGCACACTGGGGTCAACAACGTCATGAAGGATTTTTGGGCTTGTTTTTACCGCCTATCAAGGTATTGGCCAGGCGCAGTTTTGATTAATTTGTGAATAGAGGTGGTTGATTTTTTTCAAATTTTAATGAAATTTCCAAATACAAAATTTTACATTTTGGGGGAAATAAAGGGAAAAAATGCTCAATTTCCACTCTCCCCACCTCCCCCTGCCCCCCCCTTTTTTTACTAGCTCTGTGAGATCCTATGAGTTCATAGCCTGAGATGGTACAAAATGCCTGTCTAGAGTTGTCCTCTCAATCATGTACATCATTTTGTGTTTTTCCCAAATTTAACATGGAAGAACCACAGTCAAATATATTTTACTATTTCAATGTGGCTATGTAATTATTCCCTTGTCACTTATTAGTGCAAATGGTACCATTTTCATGATTTAATGCTTGATACAGTGCTTTTTGAAGTACCATATCTAGCACTAAATCATGAAAAAGGTACCATTTGCAAGCTGCTATCATAAATTATCTGATATTTTTATGAGTGTTTCGTGTAATATATTGTTAGTTATCGTATCTTACACACTGAAATATTAAATATTGCTTTTCACAAGAAAGACAGGACCACACAACATTGGTTTCAATTATGGTCTCATAGTAGGTTCTTGAGAAGACAGATATGATTCTAAAAATGTAATACAGCATGATAGGCAGAGAATGAGATAGAATGCTGAAGTGTTAAGGCTCAACTAAAAAGAAGGGAAATAATCAGGCTACTGCTTATGAAACAGGAAGGCGGGGCCAGACAAGGGCCAGTGAAAAGCGAACTATCATTACACAGCCCATCAGAACTGAAGCAAAATGATATAACAGTGATATACAGAAAGACAACCCTTGCAACCTCACTGACCATTATTCACCACAACATTATTCCGGTTTGACACTGATATAATTCCATAATACTGATATAATACTCATGGGGGGGTGAATCAGTCCCATTGATGTCAATGGGATTTCACAGGATGTACATCAGGGCAGGATTTGGGCCTAGAAGTCATGTGATGAGACAAGGAGAAAATAAATTGATGAAGATGATATAGCGTAAGAGAGGTAGAAGTCTGCCAGACCTGGGGGATTGTGGGCCAAGCTCTCTTCTGGTATAAATGGGCCCAGCTCCCTTGATTTTAATGGAGTTTTGCCCATTTGCATGGACAGAGAATTTGGCCTGCAGTGTCGTCTCCCACTGTTTGATTGATATAGAACATTGGATGACAATTAGCTGGTTAAAGCTCAGTCCTCATAAGATGGCTGTGATGTTGGTGGAAGTAAGGGCAGGGGTAATTCCTGCCCTCCTATTATTGAGAGGGTTTATCCACTCTTTGTTCATGAAGTCTGCAGTTCAAGGATGCTTCTGGGTCCATAGTCACCCCAGATATTCAGAAAAAAGCCACCTTTTTCATGATTAAGGTATTTACAAGACCCTTCCTTTCAGCACCAGACCTCACCACCATAGTCCATGCCTTTGTGACTTCTCAATTGGATTTCTATTCTATGGCCCTACAACTCCAACCATTCAGAAGTGCCTGTTGGTGCAGAATGCCTTCTTGGTGACATTAGCCACAAGACACGTTACGTCATTTCTCCATGAATTACACTAGCTTCCTAGTTGCTTCCTGATGTAATTCGAGGTGTTGACTTTAGCCTAAAATCCCCTTGTTGTTTGGTTCCTGGCTACCTGAGACACTGCCTTTCCCCTTGAATACCAACAAATATGGCACTGAAGGGTGATCTGAAAACTCAAGTTTACCGTCTCCCAATTTAGATGACTGGAGGCTGTGGCTGGGAATTCTTATTGGTAAGTCCAGACTCTGGAATTTTATTTTTTTTGCTAGCCCAACAGAACCCAAGTTTGTTGATCTTCAGGTCCCAATGTGATGTATTGAAAGTGGGCTGGGTGGGCAGCTGAATAATCTAGTTTTCAGAGGGCAGCTCTTTTATTTTTTTGACTTGCATTTAGAGTCATATTTTCAGGATGCATCCTGCTCTACCAAGCTCCCATTTAATAAACAAAGCTCATGAGGGCCCCTATCATTGTTCTTTTAGGATTATTCACTAATCATTTCCTCTTGTGACCATAGTGTGCAAGGCACTGTCCAATAAGAAAAGAAGGCCTGGTTCCTGCCCAGAACTCCACTGAAGTCAAAGGGAATGTTGCGTGAAGCGGGCTGTAACTCACTGTGAAAGTTAAAGAGCACTTGTGTGTAAAATAAAATGTTAGTGATGTTTCAGATTAACCGTTACTGATCACCGACTTCTTGGCTGGCAATTACTGCGGTATTTTTAAAGCCCCCTTCTTTATCACGGAGTCTGAGGCGTGCCTGGACTGTTCTGTGCTACTGATATTATTTTACCAAGCAATCAGTTTGCTTGGTGCATTTCAAAATGCAAACGTCAACATTTTAAATTAGAATATTGTCATGTAACTTTTTTCTCCCACAGTTGTGTATTTATATGTTTCCTCTTTTTCATATCACTTAGAAACTGCCTGTGAACATAGTGGAAAGGTATCTGTGCACTGAGATTGCTAAATATGAAAAGGTGCATGCATCCAGCCTCTGTTAATGTTTAATTATTCTTATTACTTATTTTGTAATAGCTCCTGGAGGATCCTAATGAGATCAAAGTTCCATTGTCTTGGGTGTTGTACAAACTTAGCAAAAGCCTCAAAGAGCCTACAACATGTATGGACAGAAGGTGAGAGAAAGGAGGTGTTACTTTACACACAGAGAACTAGGGCACAGAAAGGTTTAGTGACTTGCCAAAACTAACACCGGAAGTCTGTAGAAGTGGTGGGACATGAACACAGATCTTCTGAAGCCAAGGCCCGGGCCTGAACTGTAAGACCATGATTCAATTTCCAGCATGCTTTCCTTCCTTCAAATTTTGTTTTTTGGAGACTCGTTCTTCAGCTGAGACCAGATGTCCCAATAGTTTCATTCCCCTTGAATTCAGAGGATAAGAATCAAAGCAGCTACAAAACATTGCCTTCTTTCAACTTAAATAAAGGTAAATACTTTTAAAAGAAAACTCCCGAGAATGACTATGCTTGGATTGGAAAAACACTGCGTCTTGCATAAAATGTTTTCCTTAGATCAAAGACACTTGATTATTAGAGAGAATTATATCTTCTGAAAGAAGTATGCAAATTGATACTCAGTGGATTTGACAGTATGCACAGTGCCTTTCAAGGTGGAATGCTAACAAAGAACCCTTCAATTGAATACAGTTCTGTATATTATATGTATCACATATATATATCACAAAATATCAAATGCTATGTAAAGGGAAATGCAATTATTTTCTGAGCAATTTTCTAAAAAAGCAGATCAAATTTAGCATTTGAAGTTGCCGTGAGCGGACATATGCTGCATCTGTGTTTTGTTTGGCTTCAATAGAAGAATGAATTACTATCTGGCATCATATCTCCAAATGTTAGTGGTAGCAGTTTACAGCTTTAAAACTTTGCTCCAAAAGAAAATTCAAATTACCCAGGTCAAAGTATTGCTTTTCTAATTTAGTATATTTTCCTTCCCTGCTAATCCTTTTTCTTTTGTGGATTCTTTGATGTTCCATTAGCTGCCCAGAAAACAAAGCAACTTGATTTGATGCAAAGCAAGCACAAGGAAGATTTGATTATGAATGTATTGAGCTAAAAATATGAACAGGCACATTGGTGTATTCAACATTAGTGTTTTAAAAGAGACCCAAACATTGTTTGCCGCAACATGACTTCTCTGTTTCATTATATATGATTCATGAACGTTTTCTAGTTTCCTGCTTTGGTGTTCAAAGGGCATGCAAAGCCATCTGATCCATACACGTCTTTTCATGTGTATGTAAAAGCACATGGCTCTAGGGCAGTGGTCTCCAAACTTTTTTGATCGCGCACCCCTATCAGTAAAAAAATTTTGAGCACGCACCCCCTGCCGTGCCGCAGGGCCGGCTCTACCATTTTTGCCTCCCCAAGCAAAAATCTCCTGCCCAAACTGCAGAAGCAAAAAAAAAAAAAAGCCGCCCGAACTGCCGAAGCGGCACTGCTCTGGCGGCACTCCTCCTGCCACGCACCCCGAAGGATCTCACTTTGGAGACCACTGCTCTAGGGTGTGCCAAGCAAAGAGGGCCAAGTTGATCTGAGAAATAATGATCAGCTGAATTTTCATCAGTTGTTTTATTCCCCCTGTCCACCCCATCCGAATAAAGGAATTTTCAGGTCATATCCTGAGTTGATTTGCATTTTCACTTTTCTAGTTTCTTGATTATTAAAATTTTAGATGGTTTAGAGTCAGTTAAACTCTACCTCTTTGTGGTTTTTTTAAGCTGCCTGCGGGAGAGATACTCCCCTAGCAGATGGATTTGTTGAGGCTGCTCTACTGAGATTTCTGAAAGATGCTTTGTAGATGAGTTAGGAAAAAGTTACATGAAAGAGAAAGATGTAGAAGGAGATAAGAAGGGGGTGGCACGTCAATAGGCCAGCTGAATAAAAAGTAACATTAAGCTAAATACAGTTATGCATGACTAATATTAGAAAGAGGAAAACATACACTAGTATAAAGAGACTGTTGTTATAATACCATTAATTAGTGGCCTATAAGAAGTTATTTTGGTGGGATCATCCCAGTTTTCAGTGAACAACTGTTCTATATCACAAAGGCTACCATGTATATACCATATCACACATGGCCAGAGCTACATGGTGCCTTTGTTGGCCGTAGAAAGGTCAGGGAATGAATGTGCATGGAGAGTTCACTCATTTTTTGCCCACAGAAGGGGTTTCTGGGATAGTGTTACTCTGGATTTGAGGGGGGTGTGTACCCCAGTGTGATGGGGTGCCGGCCCCTCACTGGCCCTGAGAGGGTTAAAACCAGCCTAGAGAGGCTTAACAGCACACAGCCAAAGGAGTGGCTGCAGGGGAAACAGCCAATTAGAGCAGCAGCTGCAGACAAGTAGGGCGGTGGCTGGACAAGGCAATCAGAACCCAGCCGGCCCATATAAAAGGAAGCTGCAGATCAGTGTGAGGGAGTCTGCTGCAGGGTGCCCTAGGAGAAGACTGGCTTCCTAGAGGGCAATGGAGAGGCCAGCACCTGGGGAAGGACAGGCGCTAGAAGGGAGCAGAGGAGCTAGGGAGAGCTCCTGACAGGCTGCCAGGACTTGCAGGCTCAAGGCCCTAGGAAGAGGACAAAGGAGTTGGAACCAGAGGCAGGAGCCGACGGACTGAGGCTGTGGGAAAGTGGCCCAGGGACAGTGAGCTGGGAGGAAGAGGCAGCAAGAAGCTGCTGTTTGCAGGGTCCCTGGGCTGTGGCCCAGAGTAGTGGGTGGGCCACCCTCCTCTTCCCCCCCCCCCCCACTAGCTGCTGAAGGAGCAGCCCAGCTGTGGACTGGCAAGCTGCTGTGAGGAGTGGCTAAACTCTTGTTGGAGGAGTCCCCGGAACGGGGGGAAGCCAAATGGTGACACGGCCGTAAGGTTGTGCAACAAAGCAGACACCAAAAGGAAGGAGCCATAACGGGTCTGCGGGTGGAGGCGAGGACGGGAGAGCCACCACCACCTGAGGGTGCACCTGCTGGGGCTGAGATAATTCCCGAAACACCCAGCAGGAGGTGCTAGTGTGGTAAGTGACCCTGTGACACACAGAATGTGATCAACCATATTATGTGTATTCAGCCACCATGAATTACCATAATAAAATAGAGCATCAAATAGTTAAGCATTAATTGGAAAGCAGGCTTTTAGATACAAGGTCAAAGTGTAGCTGGCAGTTTCTGCTAATCAGAATGGGGAAAAAAAACAGACAAGTAAACGAGTGAGACTGAAAGTCTTGGAGGTTCAAAAATCTTGAGTCTAGATGCCTCTGATATTAGAAGTTTACTGAAAGTTAGGAAAAGTCATGATTTAGTAAGGGTCACTATGACCTATGTGTTTTATAGAAGTTAGTTCTAAAAGATTAGCTAATAGAGTGTACTTTGGAGCAGTCCTCTGACGCCGTCTTGAGAGACATTTTTCCTGACACCTTTTCTCCCCAGCGGGTGAGCAACTGGTTCCTTCAAATCTGCTGTTAATTACTCATTGCCATTCCAGATGTTAGGTAAATATCTGGGATGTTCTAAACCTATTGCTTATGCCTGTGTGTGCTTCAATCTAATACACTGCAGTGTTAGACAAGTGCACGCTGATTTGCATGAATCTTTTATCAGACGGAATTGCTGTGTTCCCACTGATTTATTCTTAACACCTCCTGGAGTGAACCAGTTACATTGCCCATGTGTGGGTTCTGAAAACCCCGGGTAACAGTAGGATTGAGGCTGATGGGACAGTGCAGGAAGGTTTGAACTGCAGCTGCATAGGATGACCCTGTTCAGTGGGTCAAAAAAGGAATTCATTCAGTCTGATACCTTGCGTGAGCACAACATTCATACTAAATTAATGAAAGAAACAGCATAGTCTGCCTTTATAGCACCCTGTTTTGTGTGTCTCTTTCCATATCTTTACATGTTTGCCAGCATCTCATATAACTCCAAATAGCAGTGTGCTTTCCTTGGCTTCTCCACATCCATAACTTCTTTTCTAGTATTTTTCTACTGAAAGAAACTAGAGATGGAATAGTTACAGAAGAGTAGCTTACCATGATTTATTCGGTCATACTACTCATTATTTCTGAGTACCCAGACAGCTGCTTGATATGTGTAAAAATATTAATGAATCCATAGAATTTCACCTATTTCAGCACAAACGCGCCTTTAATTTTTTTCTAAAAGAAAGTGCTTTTATGTCTTGTTCATTATTTGCTGTTTGCTATTAATTAGTCACCAGCTTTAAACATTTCCGTCGTCCAGTCAAGCCACAGTAACAGTGCTATGAGGTGTAGGTGACCAACCACACAAAATGAAGAAAGAATAGCAACAAGGGCTTGATCCTATGCCCATTGGAAAAAAAGATTCCCATTGACTTCAATGGATCCTGGACTGCACCCATAGTAGTCTAAGCCAACAGCTTGTAAACAACCCATAGTCTAGAAATTATTCATCCAGCCTTTTTGGCAAATACCTAGGAATAAAGAATATACTGTATGGGTAGAAAATTAAAATTGATTGTGAACATTTGCTAACCAACCAAGGGGTAGGGGGGAATTTGCAATGGAGAATATTCATAATGAATAGTTGGAGTGGCTTTACCCATTAAAGCATCTCTTCCAGCTCCCTGTCAGTGGATTGTTCCTTAAGAGCGTGTTTTCTAGTGGTTTGTCCTGTTCGAAGTCCCACAGACCACAGAAAGTCCAACCTCAAGGGGTCTGACAGGCAGTAGCCTCATTGCTCTTGATATAGGTCGGGGAGCCAATAAAGCCAAGGGGCATTCCAGTAAGTGTCCAGGGAACAGAGTGGATCCTCTGTAGCTGCCACAACCATTCCTTCTTCCTGCTGTAGAACTTTTGGCTCCAACTGTGCCTCGATTTGGACCTCACCCCTGGATCCTGAACCCTGACTCAGACTCTGATCCTTGGTATTCATCCCGGCCTGGAACTTGACTATCCTGCTCTGACCCTTGGTTCTGAGTGCCTTTGTCAGGATCCTGACAATATCACTAGAGGTCCCAGTTAGAATCAGGATCCCATTGTGTTAAGAACTGTATGAACATGTAGAGAGGTCCTGCCCCAGAGAGCTTGTAGTCTAAAGCAGGGGTAGGCAACCTATGGCACGCGTGCCGAAGGCGGCACTTGAGCTGATGTTCAGTGGCACTCACACTGCCCAGGTCCTGGCCACCGGTCCGGGGGGCTCTGCATTTTAATTTAATTTTAAATGAAGCTTCTTAAACATTTTAAAACCTTCTTTACTTTACATACAACAATAGTTTAATTATATATTATAGACTTATAGAAAGAGACCTTCTAAAAACGTTAAAATGTATTACCGGCACGCGAAACCTTAAATTAGAGTGAATAAATGAAGACTCGGCACACCACTTCTGAAAGGTTGCTGACCCCTCGTCTAAAGGCTGGTTCTAAAGCCCTATGATCTTTCCATTAACCTCAGTGGCTTTGGAGCACGTCCTAAAAAGATGGGCAACATATGAATGGTGATGGGAGAGGAAGGGGATACAATCAGTTGTATGCCATTATCTTATATCCATTACATCTGTAGGTTTTTAAAGTATCAAATACAGCTAGTATCAACTCTCTTTACTTGTCATTCAACCTAACCATCATAAACTGACATGATAGAAAAATTATCTTCAAAACATATTTGAAAAATGGCCTTCTTTGGGAAAAAAATGTGACAAATTGTTGACATTATTGAAATTTCCCCCCAACTTTTTTGATAGTTATTTTTATCTAATTTTTAATGATTTTTATTGATTGTTTTTAATCCAATCATTTTCTAAATCATGATAAAAAATTAGGCTTCAGTCAATGAAACATGTCAATGATTTTGAAAAAATAGGTTGATAAACTGTTGGTAAAAATGTAGCAAATAAATTCACAGAGAATAGAAAATAGGTCTCTTTCAAACCCTGTGAAATGGAAACATCTTTGAAGTTTCAACATTTTATTTAAATAATTTTTCTGTTTTTGAACCCCCTTGAATAATTACCATGGATTTATTCAGTAAAACAGGAAGTCAACAAATTTAAAACTAAAGGCAGGAAATACTGTTTTACATTATATAACCATGGAGAGCTCGTTACCACAAGAGATCACTGGGGACAAGAGATTGAGAGGATTCAGAATAAGCGTTAGACCATTATACGAATAAATACATTGCCATATTAGATATATATTTTTTTTTTATTTAGAGAGGATATAAATGCTCTTGTGTCTGGGGCTCTATTCACTAGGTCACACTGCCTTCTAGCCAGCCACTAACTTCTTGGGGTTTGGAAGAAGCTTCCCCATCAATCAGGTTATTCTGCAATTGCCTACAATTGGATGCCTTGCATCTTCCTCTGAAGACAGCTGTCCTCAAGAGTGTCAGAGATAAATGCTGGACTAGATGGACCAGTGATCTGACCAGGAGAGGCAATTCATATGTCCGTGTGTACATGAAATGATGCCGTTGGTCAGAACATATGTGGAGGCTGAACCTGATACTTCTGGATCCTAAAACAGAAGCCTTTACTGCTTGAGCTAAAGGTCCAATCCCTGAACTCAGACATAGCAGCACTCAAACTGCTCTTCATGGTCTCGCCACTAGAAGGAGACAAAGAATCACACCATGTTACCCTAGATTAAATCCACCAAAAAAAAAAAGTAATAATAAATAAAAAGGGATGATTTTATATGTGAATTCAAGTTACTTACACTCAGTAGATCGAGAAATGCTGATTAAATCTTCCTTGTCTCATTCCCTAAATATTCTTATTGTTTTACATTTTTCTGTACCTGGACTTCAACAGAAATACTTTTAAAAGAATATTTTTACTGCTGTTGGGTTTTTTTAACTTTGAAAGGGACTTACATATTAAATGTCTATTACTGAAATTATTTCTTAGATTTTGTGTTATATATTTATTTTTTTTCATTTTAGTTGATATGTTAAAAATTGTACTAAATGTCCTCATATGGGCTCAAATATTGAAGATAATGGATCAGATTGTTATGAGCGAAATGACTGAATCCTGGGCTGTGTTGTTAAGATCACAACATGTACGCTGTGGCAAGATTACACTGAGATTGCAATGTTGCATATAATTACCATCAGTTTTTCAACAAAACCTACATGAAAAGTTGCAAATTAAGTGGTGACAATTAAATAGGGTGTAAAAGACACAACCAAAAGCCCCAGTCCTGCTCCTATCTATATCAATGGTTAAACTCCTTTTTTTTATCTTCCTTGTGTGTAGGATTTGGCTAACTTGTGAAAGGCAGCATGGTCCAGTGGCTTGTAAGACCTGGGTGCTATTGTGCCACTGACCTGCGTGACCTCACGTAAGCCACTTGACTTCTTTTCAACCCTTTGTCTGTCTGTTCTATTTAGTGTATAAGTTTGGGGGTGGGGGGTGAAGGGCTGCCTTTTACTATGAGTTTGTACAATGGGTTCCTGATCTTGAATGTGTCCTATGGTCTCCAGACTGAATTGTAATATACACAATGTCACCCTTTGTAATAATCCTTCACTCCTCTGTTTCTCATTTGGAAACACTACAGAACATTTATTCTTCACAGCGTTCTAGAATATTGTGTCTGCCTAGCTCAGACAGCTTGTGAACAGACTTGCAGTACATCTAGCAACAACATTCTACCAGAAAACAATTGTTTCCATTGTACACAGTGTGTTAATTTTTCTCTTGATTTCCTGTACTGTATCTTCCTACAGTTTGCTAGAAACATTTTTTTTATGCATCCTCAATTCTCTCCATTCATCAGTCGTAATCCTTTTCACACATTTCTCCCTACATTGTCTGCTCAACAGACGCTTAAACAAACTGTTTGATATGTAGATTCTTTTTTTTTTAGAGCAAAATGTATTATGCTCACTCTGGTACTGAAGCTGTAGATCTAAGAAATTATAGACAGATACTTATATTTAATTAGCAAAGTCCAGGTCAGATGCTCACAGGTAGGGCTAGATTCTGATGCCTTTGAACTGCACCTTACTCCACAAGTGCTCATGGGGACTTCTCATGGAATAAAATACTATTAAACTGGTGAAAGGGCACTGAAATCTGGCCCCTAAAAGGAAAGCGCAGGGTCAAATTCTGCCACCCAGTAAGTGGTCCCCTGCTACACCAGTGGTACCAATGATTTCAATTAGACTACTTTAGAATAGGGATACTTCTCAATGGCTGGCAGAATCAAGCCCAGGTATTGGCTTTCAATATTGATATCTGGTATTTAGAATGTGTGCTACAGCAAGATATTTATGCTTCACAATGGAAAATGTTTAGTCTCTGTCGTGGGCCAGGTTCTCATCTCTGTAATACTAGTGTTAGGTCCTGATTCAGGAAGGCACTTAAGCACAAGCTTAACTTCTCCCATGGGCTGCCCTGGTAGTAACTAAAATGAGAATGATGCCTTACGCTAAGATCAGTGAGAGCTGCCCGCACACAAGTGAAGACAGAACCTGGCACAATGATTACTATTACTGAAATAAACCCTAATCCACCAAAGCTCTCAAACATTATGCTTAACTTTTAGAAAACGAATAGTCATAGTGATGTCAAGGGGAACATTCATGTGATTAAGAACTTTGATAGATTGGGACCAAAGTGCTCAATCTGTAGGACTGAATCTTAAATAACCCAGGGCAGGATCTTGCAAGCTGTCTGCATGCACAGAACCCCCATGAAGCCTGTGGGATTTCATTGCTCAGAAGATTTGGATAGATCAGACTCCAGGGTAGTATGAGAACTGCAACTGTTCAAGCGCAGTGACTTTCTCTGTGGACAACCTTGTAGGATTTGATGGATTTTGTGCTACAAATAAGCATCAGTCTTCCATGTCATCTCAACAGCTATTCTAATAGCCACTGGGGATAATAACAGAAGTTACATCTAATGCTTGTGGCAACTTCAGAGCTCTGAAGTGTTCACTGCAAAGCATAATGTGCAGTCACCTTATGAGCCTTTGGCATTTCCTCAGTAAACAGAAGACATATGACAATAGATGAATGATTAGTAGGAGCGGATGAGCCTTGACAAAAGAAAAAGTGAAGGACATTAAAGCTTGACCTATTTGGCAGAAATAAAACACTTCTAATAAGGCAGCTGGAAATAACAGTATCAATCTGATTGTCTTATTAGAGCTGCAGCAGTGGGATAATACATCTGCTGAGAAATAGCAGGATGTGCTATCAGACACTGACTCGATACATCTGGACTGTGGGGTCCAGGGTGACGATCATGCAGACTTCTTCATAGGCATACATTTTCCATGTATTGAAAGGTCTCTGTTGTTGGCACTCCTATTCCTGCTCTTATTAATATATTTTCACTGTCTGGACACAGATTGCATGGCTGTGTCTATGCTACCACTTGTACTTCCTTATGTTTACCTGAAGCCACTAAGAGCTAGTCTTTCCTCTCCTTCCACACAGCTAAAACTCTACACCAGGCCCTCATCAGATCATCTCTTTTCCAACATCCGTCCTTCTGGTCTTGAGTAATGCCTCTCTTAAATCCATCTAAAACACTGTTGCTTGTTGCTTCAACCATATTAACCTCCACTGCCTCTCCTTTCTACTACATCAAACACAAACTACTTGTCAACACTTATAAGGTTCTTTGTGTCTAGCCTGACCTTGCCTGTCATCTCAAATACTAGTGAGACATCGACTCCCATTGCCACTCCACCAATGATACCAGCCTTCAATTCCTCATTGATCACATTTCCCCCAATGCTTGCTCCCTTGCTGCCCCTTATGCACAAGAAAAGCCACCTCATTATTCTCCTTCAAATCCCTCCTTAAAACTCACCTCTGTTGTGATGCCTACAAAAAACTCAACAGTGGCTAGAGAGCTGGTGTGCCGTGACTGCTGCTTATTTTACTAATCCTCATAATCTCACTACAGCCTCGTGCTTTCCCTGTCAGGCTGTTGTCTCTTTTCGTAGCGTGTAAGCTCTTTGGGGCAATAGGCTGTGACGCGTATATATAGCACCTGGCACAATGGGATCCCAACCATTGGCACTGACTCTGTGGGTGCTCAGCACCCACCAGCAGCCCCGTGGATCAACGCCTCCCCCCTCTTCCCCAGCGCCTTCCGCCTGCCAGCAGCCCCGACAATCAGCTCCTCCCTCCCCCTCCCAGCACCTCCTGCCCACTGTGATCAGCTGTTCCACAGCATGTTGTAGGTGGTTGGGGGGGGGGAGGGAGAGGAGTGGTGCTGGAAGATGTGGGGGAGGGGCGGGAAGAGGCAGGGTGGGGGTTGGGGGAAGGTGTGGAGAGGTGGGGGTAGGGGAGAGGTGGAAAGAGGTGGTGGAGGGGTNCACAGATCTTCTGAAGCCAAGGCCCGGGCCTGAACTGTAAGACCATGATTCAATTTCCAGCATGCTTTCCTTCCTTCAAATTTTGTTTTTTGGAGACTCGTTCTTCAGCTGAGACCAGATGTCCCAATAGTTTCATTCCCCTTGAATTCAGAGGATAAGAATCAAAGCAGCTACAAAACATTGCCTTCTTTCAACTTAAATAAAGGTAAATACTTTTAAAAGAAAACTCCCGAGAATGACTATGCTTGGATTGGAAAAACACTGCGTCTTGCATAAAATGTTTTCCTTAGATCAAAGACACTTGATTATTAGAGAGAATTATATCTTCTGAAAGAAGTATGCAAATTGATACTCAGTGGATTTGACAGTATGCACAGTGCCTTTCAAGGTGGAATGCTAACAAAGAACCCTTCAATTGAATACAGTTCTGTATATTATATGTATCACATATATATATCACAAAATATCAAATGCTATGTAAAGGGAAATGCAATTATTTTCTGAGCAATTTTCTAAAAAAGCAGATCAAATTTAGCATTTGAAGTTGCCGTGAGCGGACATATGCTGCATCTGTGTTTTGTTTGGCTTCAATAGAAGAATGAATTACTATCTGGCATCATATCTCCAAATGTTAGTGGTAGCAGTTTACAGCTTTAAAACTTTGCTCCAAAAGAAAATTCAAATTACCCAGGTCAAAGTATTGCTTTTCTAATTTAGTATATTTTCCTTCCCTGCTAATCCTTTTTCTTTTGTGGATTCTTTGATGTTCCATTAGCTGCCCAGAAAACAAAGCAACTTGATTTGATGCAAAGCAAGCACAAGGAAGATTTGATTATGAATGTATTGAGCTAAAAATATGAACAGGCACATTGGTGTATTCAACATTAGTGTTTTAAAAGAGACCCAAACATTGTTTGCCGCAACATGACTTCTCTGTTTCATTATATATGATTCATGAACGTTTTCTAGTTTCCTGCTTTGGTGTTCAAAGGGCATGCAAAGCCATCTGATCCATACACGTCTTTTCATGTGTATGTAAAAGCACATGGCTCTAGGGCAGTGGTCTCCAAACTTTTTTGATCGCGCACCCCTATCAGTAAAAAAATTTTGAGCACGCACCCCCTGCCGTGCCGCAGGGCCGGCTCTACCATTTTTGCCTCCCCAAGCAAAAATCTCCTGCCCAAACTGCAGAAGCAAAAAAAAAAAAAAAGCCGCCCGAACTGCCGAAGCGGCACTGCTCCGGCAGCACTCCTCCTGCCACGCACCCCGAAGGATCTCACTTTGGAGACCACTGCTCTAGGGTGTGCCAAGCAAAGAGGGCCAAGTTGATCTGAGAAATAATGATCAGCTGAATTTTCATCTGTTGTTTTATTCCCCCTGTCCACCCCATCCGAATAAAGGAATTTTCAGGTCATATCCTGAGTTGATTTGCATTTTCACTTTTCTAGTTTCTTGATTATTAAAATTTTAGATGGTTTAGAGTCAGTTAAACTCTACCTCTTTGTGGTTTTTTTAAGCTGCCTGCGGGAGAGATACTCCCCTAGCAGATGGATTTGTTGAGGCTGCTCTACTGAGATTTCTGAAAGATGCTTTGTAGATGAGTTAGGAAAAAGTTACATGAAAGAGAAAGATGTAGAAGGAGATAAGAAGGGGGTGGCACGTCAATAGGCCAGCTGAATAAAAAGTAACATTAAGCTAAATACAGTTATGCATGACTAATATTAGAAAGAGGAAAACATACACTAGTATAAAGAGACTGTTGTTATAATACCATTAATTAGTGGCCTATAAGAAGTTATTTTGGTGGGATCATCCCAGTTTTCAGTGAACAACTGTTCTATATCACAAAGGCTACCATGTATATACCATATCACACATGGCCAGAGCTACATGGTGCCTTTGTTGGCCGTAGAAAGGTCAGGGAATGAATGTGCATGGAGAGTTCACTCATTTTTTGCCCACAGAAGGGGTTTCTGGGATAGTGTTACTCTGGATTTGAGGGGGGTGTGTACCCCAGTGTGATGGGGTGCCGGCCCCTCACTGGCCCTGAGAGGGTTAAAACCAGCCTAGAGAGGCTTAACAGCACACAGCCAAAGGAGTGGCTGCAGGGGAAACAGCCAATTAGAGCAGCAGCTGCAGACAAGTAGGGCGGTGGCTGGACAAGGCAATCAGAACCCAGCCGGCCCATATAAAAGGAAGCTGCAGATCAGTGTGAGGGAGTCTGCTGCAGGGTGCCCTAGGAGAAGACTGGCTTCCTAGAGGGCAATGGAGAGGCCAGCACCTGGGGAAGGACAGGCGCTAGAAGGGAGCAGAGGAGCTAGGGAGAGCTCCTGACAGGCTGCCAGGACTTGCAGGCTCAAGGCCCTAGGAAGAGGACAAAGGAGCTGGAACCAGAGGCAGGAGCAGACGGACTGAGGCTGTGGGAAAGTGGCCCAGGGACAGTGAGCTGGGAGGAAGAGGCAGCAAGAAGCTGCTGTTTGCAGGGTCCCTGGGCTGTGGCCCAGAGTAGTGGGTGGGCCCCCCTCCTCTTCCCCCCCCCCCCCACTAGCTGCTGAAGGAGCAGCCCAGCTGTGGACTGGCAAGCTGCTGTGAGGAGTGGCTAAACTCTTGTTGGAGGAGTCCCCGGAACGGGGGGAAGCCAAATGGTGACACGGCCGTAAGGTTGTGCAACAAAGCAGACACCAAAAGGAAGGAGCCATAACGGGTCTGCGGGTGGAGGCGAGGACGGGAGAGCCACCACCACCTGAGGGTGCACCTGCTGGGGCTGAGATAATTCCCGAAACACCCAGCAGGAGGTGCTAGTGTGGTAAGTGACCCTGGGACACACAGAATGTGATCAACCATATTATGTGTATTCAGCCACCATGAATTACCATAATAAAATAGAGCATCAAATAGTTAAGCATTAATTGGAAAGCAGGCTTTTAGATACAAGGTCAAAGTGTAGCTGGCAGTTTCTGCTAATCAGAATGGGGAAAAAAAACAGACAAGTAAACGAGTGAGACTGAAAGTCTTGGAGGTTCAAAAATCTTGAGTCTAGATGCCTCTGATATTAGAAGTTTACTGAAAGTTAGGAAAAGTCATGATTTAGTAAGGGTCACTATGACCTATGTGTTTTATAGAAGTTAGTTCTAAAAGATTAGCTAATAGAGTGTACTTTGGAGCAGTCCTCTGAAGCCGTCTTGAGAGACATTTTTCCTGACACCTTTTCTCCCCAGCGGGTGAGCAACTGGTTCCTTCAAATCTGCTGTTAATTACTCATTGCCATTCCAGATGTTAGGTAAATATCTGGGATGTTCTAAACCTATTGCTTATGCCTGTGTGTGCTTCAATCTAATACACTGCAGTGTTAGACAAGTGCACGCTGATTTGCATGAATCTTTTATCAGACGGAATTGCTGTGTTCCCACTGATTTATTCTTAACACCTCCTGGAGTGAAACAGTTACATTGCCCATGTGTGGGTTCTGAAAACCCCGGGTAACAGTAGGATTGAGGCTGATGGGACAGTGCAGGAAGGTTTGAACTGCAGCTGCATAGGATGACCCTGTTCAGTGGGTCAAAAAAGGAATTCATTCAGTCTGATACCTTGCGTGAGCACAACATTCATACTAAATTAATGAAAGAAACAGCATAGTCTGCCTTTATAGCACCCTGTTTTGTGTGTCTCTTTCCATATCTTTACATGTTTGCCAGCATCTCATATAACTCCAAATAGCAGTGTGCTTTCCTTGGCTTCTCCACATCCATAACTTCTTTTCTAGTATTTTTCTACTGAAAGAAACTAGAGATGGAATAGTTACAGAAGAGTAGCTTACCATGATTTATTCGGTCATACTACTCATTATTTCTGAGTACCCAGACAGCTGCTTGATATGTGTAAAAATATTAATGAATCCAGAGAATTTCACCTATTTCAGCACAAAAGCGCCTTTAATTTTTTTCTAAAAGAAAGTGCTTTTATGTCTTGTTCATTATTTGCTGTTTGCTATTAATTAGTCACCAGCTTTAAACATTTCCGTCGTCCAGTCAAGCCACAGTAACAGTGCTATGAGGTGTAGGTGACCAACCACACAAAATGAAGAAAGAATAGCAACAAGGGCTTGATCCTATGCCCATTGGAAAAAAAGATTCCCATTGACTTCAATGGATGCTGGACTGCACCCATAGTAGTCTAAGCCAACAGCTTGTAAACAACCCATAGTCTAGAAATTATTCATCCAGCCTTTTTGGCAAATACCTAGGAATAAAGAATATACTGTATGGGTAGAAAATTAAAATTGATTGTGAACATTTGCTAACCAACCAAGGGGTAGGGGGGAATTTGCAATGGAGAATATTCATAATGAATAGTTGGAGTGGCTTTACCCATTAAAGCATCTCTTCCAGCTCCCTGTCAGTGGATTGTTCCTTAAGAGCGTGTTTTCTAGTGGTTTGTCCTGTTCGAAGTCCCACAGACCACAGAAAGTCCAACCTCAAGGGGTCTGACAGGCAGTAGCCTCATTGCTCTTGATATAGGTCGGGGAGCCAATAAAGCCAAGGGGCATTCCAGTAAGTGTCCAGGGAACAGAGTGGATCCTCTGTAGCTGCCACAACCATTCCTTCTTCCTGCTGTAGAACTTTTGGCTCCAACTGTGCCTCGATTTGGACCTCACCCCTGGATCCTGAACCCTGACTCAGACTCTGATCCTTGGTATTAATCCCGGCCTGGAACTTGACTATCCTGCTCTGACCCTTGGTTCTGAGTGCCTTTGTCAGGATCCTGACAATATCACTAGAGGTCCCAGTTAGAATCAGGATCCCATTGTGTTAAGAACTGTATGAACATGTAGAGAGGTCCTGCCCCAGAGAGCTTGTAGTCTAAAGCAGGGGTAGGCAACCTATGGCACGCGTGCCGAAGGCGGCACTTGAGCTGATGTTCAGTGGCACTCACACTGCCCAGGTCCTGGCCACCGGTCCGGGGGGCTCTGCATTTTAATTTAATTTTAAATGAAGCTTCTTAAACATTTTAAAACCTTCTTTACTTTACATACAACAATAGTTTAATTATATATTATAGACTTATAGAAAGAGACCTTCTAAAAACGTTAAAATGTATTACCGGCACGCGAAACCTTAAATTAGAGTGAATAAATGAAGACTCGGCACACCACTTCTGAAAGGTTGCTGACCCCTCGTCTAAAGGCTGGTTCTAAAGCCCTATGATCTTTCCATTAACCTCAGTGGCTTTGGAGCACGTCCTAAAAAGATGGGCAACATATGAATGGTGATGGGAGAGGAAGGGGATACAATCAGTTGTATGCCATTATCTTATATCCATTACATCTGTAGGTTTTTAAAGTATCAAATACAGCTAGTATCAACTCTCTTTACTTGTCATTCAACCTAACCATCATAAACTGACATGATAGAAAAATTATCTTCAAAACATATTTGAAAAATGGCCTTCTTTGGGAAAAAAATGTGACAAATTGTTGACATTATTGAAATTTCCCCCCAACTTTTTTGATAGTTATTTTTATCTAATTTTTAATGATTTTTATTGATTGTTTTTAATCCAATCATTTTCTAAATCATGATAAAAAATTAGGCTTCAGTCAATGAAACATGTCAATGATTTTGAAAAAATAGGTTGATAAACTGTTGGTAAAAATGTAGCAAATAAATTCACAGAGAATAGAAAATAGGTCTCTTTCAAACCCTGTGAAATGGAAACATCTTTGAAGTTTCAAAATTTTATTTAAATAATTTTTCTGTTTTTGAACCCCCTTGAATAATTACCATGGATTTATTCAGTAAAACAGGAAGTCAACAAATTTAAAACTAAAGGCAGGAAATACTGTTTTACATTATATAACCATGGAGAGCTCGTTACCACAAGAGATCACTGGGGACAAGAGATTGAGAGGATTCAGAATAAGCGTTAGACCATTATACGAATAAATACATTGCCATATTAGATATATATATTTTTTTTATTTAGAGAGGATATAAATGCTCTTGTGTCTGGGGCTCTATTCACTAGATCACACTGCCTTCTAGCCAGTCACTAACTTCTTGGGGTTTGAAAGAAGCTTCCCCATCAATCAGGTTATTCTGCAATTGCCTACAATTGGATGCCTTGCATCTTCCTCTGAAGAGAGCTGTCCTCAAGAGTGTCAGAGATAAATGCTGGACTAGATGGACCAGTGATCTGACCAGGAGAGGCAATTCATATGTCCGTGTGTACATGAAATGATGCCGTTGGTCAGAACATATGTGGAGGCTGAACCTGATACTTCTGGATCCTAAAACAGAAGCCTTTACTGCTTGAGCTAAAGGTCCAATCCCTGAACTCAGACATAGCAGCACTCAAACTGCTCTTCATGGTCTCGCCACTAGAAGGAGACAAAGAATCACACCATGTTACCCTAGATTAAATCCACCAAAAAAAAAAAGTAATAATAAATAAAAAGGGATGATTTTATATGTGAATTCAAGTTACTTACACTCAGTAGATCGAGAAATGCTGATTAAATTTTCCTTATCTCATTCCCTAAATATTCTTATTGTTTTACATTTTTCTGTACCTGGACTTCAACAGAAATACTTTTAAAAGAATATTTTTACTGCTGTTGGGTTTTTTTAACTTTGAAAGGGACTTACATATTAAATGTCTATTACTGAAATTATTTCTTAGATTTTGTGTTATATATTTATTTTTTTCATTTTAGTTGATATGTTAAAAATTGTACTAAATGTCCTCATATGGGCTCAAATATTGAAGATAATGGATCAGATTGTTATGAGCGAAATGACTGAATCCTGGGCTGTGTTGTTAAGATCACAACATGTACGCTGTGGCAAGATTACACTGAGATTGCAATGTTGCATATAATTACCATCAGTTTTTCAACAAAACCTACATGAAAAGTTGCAAATTAAGTGGTGACAATTAAATAGGGTGTAAAAGACACAACCAAAAGCCCCAGTCCTGCTCCTATCTATATCAATGGTTAAACTCCTTTTTTTTATCTTCCTTGTGTGTAGGATTTGGCTAACTTGTGAAAGGCAGCATGGTCCAGTGGCTTGTAAGACCTGGGTGCTATTGTGCCACTGACCTGCGTGACCTCACGTAAGCCACTTGACTTCTTTTCAACCCTTTGTCTGTCTGTTCTATTTAGTGTATAAGTTTGGGGGTGGGGGGTGAAGGGCTGCCTTTTACTATGAGTTTGTACAATGGGTTCCTGATCTTGAATGTGTCCTATGGTCTCCAGACTGAATTGTAATATACACAATGTCACCCTTTGTAATAATCCTTCACTCCTCTGTTTCTCATTTGGAAACACTACAGAACATTTATTCTTCACAGCGTTCTAGAATATTGTGTCTGCCTAGCTCAGACAGCTTGTGAACAGACTTGCAGTACATCTAGCAACAACATTCTACCAGAAAACAATTGTTTCCATTGTACACAGTGTGTTAATTTTTCTCTTGATTTCCTGTACTGTATCTTCCTACAGTTTGCTAGAAACATTTTTTTATGCATCCTCAATTCTCTCCATTCATCAGTTGTAATCCTTTTCACACATTTCTCCCTACATTGTCTGCTCAACAGACGCTTAAACAAACTGTTTGATATGTAGATTCTTTTTTTTTTTAGAGCAAAATGTATTATGCTCACTCTGGTACTGAAGCTGTAGATCTAAGAAATTATAGACAGATACTTATATTTAATTAGCAAAGTCCAGGTCAGATGCTCACAGGTAGGGCTAGATTCTGATGCCTTTGAACTGCACCTTACTCCACAAGTGCTCATGGGGACTTCTCATGGAATAAAATACTATTAAACTGGTGAAAGGGCACTGAAATCTGGCCCCTAAAAGGAAAGCGCAGGGTCAAATTCTGCCACCCAGTAAGTGGTCCCCTGCTACACCAGTGGTACCAATGATTTCAATTAGACTACTTTAGAATAGGGATACTTCTCAATGGCTGGCAGAATCAAGCCCAGGTATTGGCTTTCAATATTGATATCTGGTATTTAGAATGTGTGCTACAGCAAGATATTTATGCTTCACAATGGAAAATGTTTAGTCTCTGTCGTGGGCCAGGTTCTCATCTCTGTAATACTAGTGTTAGGTCCTGATTCAGGAAGGCACTTAAGCACAAGCTTAACTTCTCCCATGGGCTGCCCTGGTAGTAACTAAAATGAGAATGATGCCTTACGCTAAGATCAGTGAGAGCTGCCCGCACACAAGTGAAGACAGAACCTGGCACAATGATTACTATTACTGAAATAAACCCTAATCCACCAAAGCTCTCAAACATTATGCTTAACTTTTAGAAAACGAATAGTCATAGTGATGTCAAGGGGAACATTCATGTGATTAAGAACTTTGATAGATTGGGACCAAAGTGCTCAATCTGTAGGACTGAATCTTAAATAACCCAGGGCAGGATCTTGCAAGCTGTCTGCATGCACAGAACCCCCATGAAGCCTGTGGGATTTCATTGCTCAGAAGATTTGGATAGATCAGACTCCAGGGTAGTATGAGAACTGCAACTGTTCAAGCGCAGTGACTTTCTCTGTGGACAACCTTGTAGGATTTGATGGATTTTGTGCTACAAATAAGCATCAGTCTTCCATGTCATCTCAACAGCTATTCTAATAGCCACTGGGGATAATAACAGAAGTTACATCTAATGCTTGTGGCAACTTCAGAGCTCTGAAGTGTTCACTGCAAAGCATAATGTGCAGTCACCTTATGAGCCTTTGGCATTTCCTCAGTAAACAGAAGACATATGACAATAGATGAATGATTAGTAGGAGCGGATGAGCCTTGACAAAAGAAAAAGTGAAGGACATTAAAGCTTGACCTATTTGGCAGAAATAAAACACTTCTAATAAGGCAGCTGGAAATAACAGTATCAATCTGATTGTCTTATTAGAGCTGCAGCAGTGGGATAATACATCTGCTGAGAAATAGCAGGATGTGCTATCAGACACTGACTCGATACATCTGGACTGTGGGGTCCAGGGTGACGATCATGCAGACTTCTTCATAGGCATACATTTTCCATGTATTGAAAGGTCTCTGTTGTTGGCACTCCTATTCCTGCTCTTATTAATATATTTTCACTGTCTGGACACAGATTGCATGGCTGTGTCTATGCTACCACTTGTACTTCCTTATGTTTACCTGAAGCCACTAAGAGCTAGTCTTCCCTCTCCTTCCACACAGCTAAAACTCTACACCAGGCCCTCATCAGATCATCTCTTTTCCAACATCCGTCCTTCTGGTCTTGAGTAATGCCTCTCTTAAATCCATCTAAAACACTGTTGCTTGTTGCTTCAACCATATTAACCTCCACTGCCTCTCCTTTCTACTACATCAAACACAAACTACTTGTCAACACTTATAAGGTTCTTTGTGTCTAGCCTGACCTTGCCTGTCATCTCAAATACTAGTGAGACATCGACTCCCATTGCCACTCCACCAATGATACCAGCCTTCAATTCCTCATTGATCACATTTCCCCCAATGCTTGCTCCCTTGCTGCCCCTTATGCACAAGAAAAGCCACCTCATTATTCTCCTTCAAATCCCTCCTTAAAACTCACCTCTGTTGTGATGCCTACAAAAAACTCAACAGTGGCTAGAGAGCTGGTGTGCCGTGACTGCTGCTTATTTTACTAATCCTCATAATCTCACTACAGCCTCGTGCTTTCCCTGTCAGGCTGTTGTCTCTTTTCGTAGCGTGTAAGCTCTTTGGGGCAATAGGCTGTGACGCGTATATATAGCACCTGGCACAATGGGATCCCAACCATTGGCACTGACTCTGTGGGTGCTCAGCACCCACCAGCAGCCCCGTGGATCAACGCCTCCCCCCTCTTCCCCAGCGCCTTCCGCCTGCCAGCAGCCCCGACAATCAGCTCCTCCCTCCCCCTCCCAGCACCTCCTGCCCACTGTGATCAGCTGTTCCACAGCATGTTGTAGGTGGTTGGGGGGGGGGGGAGGGAGAGAAGTGGTGCTGGAAGATGTGGGGGAGGGGCGGGAAGAGGCAGGGTGGGGGTTGGGGGAAGGTGTGGAGAGGTGGGGGTAGGGGAGAGGTGGAAAGAGGTGGTGGAGGGGTGGGAAGAGGCAGGGTAGGGGCTTGGCGAAGGGGTGGAGTGGGGGCTGGGCCTGGGGCATAGTGGGGATTGAGTACTCCCTGTGAACTGATGAAGTCAGCGCCTATGATCCCAACTGTGCCACCACAGTAAATACCAACAAGAATAATAATGATCTCAGATCCTCTTCCATCGCTGTCCTTTTCGGTATCACCCCTAAGCATTTTGTCTGGGTAGCACTTTCCATTTAGCAGAGGATGATGTTGTTTTCAAAGTTGGTTTCATTCCTGTACAGACTGGAAATCAGAAACTTCAAAATTCTCAGTGAGAAGAAATGGAGCTTCAACTCTGGGGCAGTCTGACTGGTGGGCTGCCCCGGAGCAGTGGATCCTCGGAGCCTGTGTGGAGCCTGGAAGCCCGCACTCCCATGAGTTCCCAGCTCTCTGCTAGCCTACCAAGGATCCAGGAAGTCCCAGCTCCCCGAGAGATCACCAGACAGACTGCTGAGGAGCCAGGAGGGTTAGCTGACAGGAAACCAGGCAGGTTTTGAAAGCTGCCTGGGTTCCATCAGAACTTTACCAATCATGAGACATCTCTGCAGAACATTTGACATTTGATGAATTGACAAATTCTGGCAAAATAGTTTCATGGGAATTTTTCCCACTAGGTCCACTGTAGACATTTTGGGACAGGGAACTTGTATTCTCATGTGTCTGGTACAATAATAATCATGAAAAAGAGTAAAGAGAGCTGGGGGGGGGGTGGGGAATATTGAGATGTTTCAATTAAATTCAGTTGAATTAACAATCTGTCTTAGTATAATTCTTGATTCCCGTGTTCAATCCAAGTAAGACCTTAACCCGGGAGGGGTCTAACAGACCTCCCCATCTTCCACTCCAAGTGCAAGGCACACTTTTTCAGCCTGCATGCATTGCACACACAAGTTCTTCCCCCAGAGTGTCTAAGAGAAAGAACAAACCTCACTGGACCAATCACGTTGTTTCGTGTATTTCCTGGAGGAAGCTCACTTACTACAGTAAGAACCTACAAAGAATAGAAATTCTCATGGAATAATGTAAGATTAAGCATAAAGAAGGGGGGCAGGATCTGGTCCTACATCAGTTAGCTTTCAAACTTACCTCTGGCCTCTGTTTCTCACTTTGGCTGGGATTTGTAAAGCAATGTATAGGAAGGCGGCACCCAGGATGGTATTTTCAAAAAGTGCCTACATGATTCAGGAGAAAAAGCCCCACTGAAATCCAATGGAATGTATGCTCCTAAATACCTCCAGCTCCTTTGAAAATCCCACAATCAACTGCCACTGAATTTGAATTCTAATGGGAATTGGGAAGGTACCTAAGAAACCTTTGAGAATGCCAGCCTTTTACTCTAAACACAACCAAAATGTCTTAGGAAAGAGAGAACAAAGAGAGGTTTCAGAGGAGCAGCCGTGTTAGTCTGTATCCGCAAAAAGAACAGGAGTACTTGTGGCACCTTAGAGGCTAACAAATTTATTTGAGCATAAGCTTTCGTGGGCTACAGCCCACTTCATCGGATGCAAAGAGAGAGAACCTAATGATGGTCTGTAAATATCTGAAGTGAGCCAGTACTGAGGCATGGGGGAAATAATTTAAGATGATGAAGAGGGGAATACTGAGAAGTAATAGGATGAAATTGTTAGGAGTGCTAGTGCCAATGTAGGATCCAGGCCTTTAGTTTTGCCTGAGATTTGCTTGCCTGTTTGATTTTTTTGATATATACATTCTTACTAATATGTGTGAACACAGGGATCCTTACTAAGAACAAAGACAGACACTGTGAATGTTGCTTTTGCCTAAGCCAGATGGGGTTGTTAGTTAAGAGCAGTTCAAGTGTTACTGAGCATGGTGGGAATGTAATATATGAGTGCACACGTGAAGACTGCCTCAACTCCTTAGCTCAAGGCAAGGTCAAGCAACCAGTCAGGAGGGGCAAAAGGGGATTGGGGGGAAGGTAAAACACTAAAAGGTCAGAGAAATTCCTGCCCCTGACCATAGCACAATCTCACTCCTTACCTCTCCCATGAGGTACAAAAGGGGTGAGATGAAGACCCCAGACCCACAACCCCCCAAAATGGAACATGACCATATGTTACCCAGGATTCTTTCAATCCAGAGCTCTTGGTAACTTTTACTCTGTGCAAGGTGGTGTCAGGAAATAAATCAGGGAAGACACAGCCATCCGACCGATAGATGGCTGGCACAAACAGGACAACGCAAGAGTGCTTTCACTTAATTTTCTCACACACGTCTGCAACAGGTTAGTAAAACACCCCCAGCCCTCGATAATTACCGAAGCTGAGTGTGGCTTTCGAGTGGCACAGCGGCAGCCCATCTGCCACTGCAAGATGTATCCAGAGGGAGAGTCCAGAAGAGTCCAACTACCTCAAACTTTCCCCCCTCATTTATATATTAGTAATACAATGACATGTCGTTTAAAGAAAACTTGTTAAGCAAGCAGTTCCAATGGTCAAGCAAGAGGTTCCGTCTGATTATGGTTTAACCAGGTATGTTTTTTCCGCAGTTTGCAGCCTTGAGACCCTGTTAGACACATTCCTGAGGGCACATCCTGCTCTTCTAAGATGCATCTATCAACAACTTCAATGAAATTCTTATCAGGAAGGACGCGGGGTCAAGCTGCCCTTTCTGTGGCACCCAAAACCCCCTCCCCTCCTGCCTTGGTCAAGCTGAGGCTGCGACATGGCCAATTTACAGCCTGCTGACTTGGCTGCTTTTAGCAATATGCAATAGTGGTTTCAGGCACTTTACTGGTTTGCTGACATCTCCCCATACACATAAATTGTAAGGGGTGGGACTGTGGGCATGCATTTCAGATATAATTATGCCTTCTGAGGAGTGGGGAACATTGGAAAACAAGGCTCTGTGGCGTCAGAGTTATGGGACACATGTTTGATGGAAACTAAGCCCAATAAACATCACATTGTCTGCACTTCAAACTTCTGATCTTCTGTTCTCTGTCTGTGTGACAAGAACTGGGGGAGAGGGTGTAGTGAAAGCCCTCTAACAATCATGTGAAGGATAATGTAAGCAAGTTATAACAAAATATTTTCTAAATGAAATATATGCGTTATGGGACTGTCTTCTGAGAGTAGTTGTTGACACACTCCATCATTGGATGGGTTTGTTTCCTTAATAATAGTCGACTGAAGAACTAATGCTTAACATGATAAATGTGTCTTCATTTCAGCCACTATTTTAAGATTAAAGTCATTTTCTATTAATCCCAAAACAAATAAAGAAATTAAGTAGATATTCTTGAAAAGGAAAGAACTAGGAACAAAAGAGCATTCCAACTGCTCTACTGCATCAGACCTGAGGTCCATCTAGCTAATAGCTGTCTTTGACAGCAGCCAGCACTACAGGCTTCAGAGGGAGGTGTAAAAAACCCAGAAGAGTGATCAATGAGCTAATCTGACAGTAGAGCTCATCCTGATCTTTAATAGTTCGAGACTGGCTTAAACCCTGATGCACAAGGTTTAATATCCTTTCCAAAAACAAAAAATGTTTTCACTAATAATAATAATAATACCTCTGGATATTCTTGGTATCAATATCCAATCCCTTTTTTGAATCTTGATAAGTTCTTGGCCTCATAAACCTCATGAAGCAATGAATTTCACAGTACAATCATGCATTGTGCGAAAAAGTATTTCTTTTTGTCAATTCTGAATTTTCCACCTTTTAATTTCATGGGCTGTCCCCTTGCATATTGAATGGTGCCTATCTTACTTCAGATTTCTTTTTAAGGGCTGTATTGTCATTCCTGTGTCTGTGATGTCTCTAAAATCTGTTTAAGGCAAAATGAATCACAGAATCATAGAATATCAGGGTTGGAAGGGACCTCAGGAGGTCATCTAGTCCAACCCCCTGCTCAAAGCAGGACCAATCCCCAACTAAATCATCCCAGCCAGGGCTTTGTCAAGCCTGACCTTAAAAACCTCTAAGGAAGGAGATTCCACCACCTCCCTAGGTAACCCATTCCAGTGCTTCACCACCCTCCTAGTGAAAAAGTTTTTCCTAATATCCAATCTAAACCTCCCCCACTGCAACTTGAGACCATTACTCCTTGTTCTGTCATCTGGTACCACTGAGAACAGTCTAGATCCATCCTCTTTGGAACCCCCTTTCAGGTAGTTGAAAGCAGCTATCAAATCCCCCCTCATTCTTCTCTTCTGCAGACTAAACAATCCCAGTTCCCTCAGCCTCTCCTCATAACTCATGTGCTCCAGCCCCTAATCATTTTTGTTGCCCTCCGCTGGACTCTTTCCAATGTTTCCACATCCTTCTTGTAGTGTGGGGCCCAAAACTGGACAGAGTACTCCAGGTGAGGCCTCACCAATGTCGAATAGAGGGGAACGATCACGTCCCTCGATCTCCTGGCAATGCTCCTACTTATACAGCCCAAAGTGGAGTCTCCAGAGCCCCCTGTCAGCTACCAGTATCATAGATTCCCCTGCAGGTCCCAGCTGTGGCACTGAGACGGTACTTGATATTCTCCTACATGGCCTCCTCCGGTCCATGGAGAAGAGAATTCCATCCATGCTCAGTCCAGTGGACTTCTTCATGGCTTTTGATGCCTCTAATCACTAAATATGCCTGTTCTGTCTCGAGAGACTTCAAGGTGACTGGAAAGCCTGTGAAAGGGCTCAGGTCCATCACTCAGACCAAACTCAGAGAGTCATTATGGGCAACTGTTTCTCTACCTCCAGCATGAATTGCAGAATATTGGAGTTCAAGCTGAACTCCTGGTGAGGCAAAATGAAGTCATTCATCCCTACTAAAAAGAGCTCTTATTCTCAAGGTGGCTACTACCATTGCTAAATTAGCCACATTCTGCTTTCAGCCACCCAAGATATACCAACTGTTTAATACTTGGCTGCAGATTCTCTAGTGCTGCACATTGAACAAATAAAGCAGAGCCGGTGTGTGGGGAGAAAACAAGGTTCTGCTCAGTAATGTCAATACAGACAGCTTATAACTGGTTTAGCAGCCGGCAAATTGATATGTGAGCTATGCAAATTTATATGCACCGACAGCTGCTCTCACACTTGCAATCTCTTATTTCTCGTGCTGTTGTTGACTTGTACTCAATTTATACCTCATTGCAATTATCTATATCCCTCTTCGCCTGGATCTCATCTCATCAACCTGTAATGAACAAGAAGAATGGAGCAGTGCTTTATGTAAGGGGGGCATAATTCCTACCATATTTTTGAATAAGTTCCTTCAAGAGCAAGCCTTTTGATCTTGTGTGTGTCTATATAAACTGAAAATATTGAGGGGTAGACTACAGAAGAAAGAAATTTTGCACAGCCCCACTTTTATTGATCTACCTAAGACTTAGCATTCTTAATTTGGCTGAGGATAGGGACCCTGTAATCAACTGAAGAATAAATTGCCTGTCATAATTGTTATTGATCTTTTTTAAATGAGAGAGAAAGAACACAGAGAATACAATATCGGACAAACTTTGTTGCGGAGTTACTATCTTCAAGATGTAATGAGACTTACTGAGGAAAAGGAATAGTGAACATTCATTCTATGTTCAAGATCAACCAAATTGTCCTTTCGTTTACACTCATGTAAATAGTTGGTAACTGCATTGATCTCACTGGAGTGATTCTGGCCTTACTGCAGTGTAAATGGTACCAACATTTGACTCACTGTGCACATGCGTCTGACGAAGTGGGTATTCACCCACGAAAGCTTATGCTCCAATACATCTGTTAGTGTATAAGGTGCCACAGGACTCTTTGTTGCTTTTAACAGATCCAGACCAACACGGCTACCAAACTGATACTGTGCACATAGGGTGACCAGATGTCCCAATTTTATAGGGACAGTCCCGATTTTTGGGTCTTTTNTCTGATACTGTGCACATAGGGTGACCAGATGTCCCGATTTTATAGGGACAGTCCCGATTTTTGGGTCTTTTTCTTATATAGGCTCCTATTACTCCCCACCCCTGTCCCGATTTTTCACACTTGCTATCTGGTCACCCTATGTTCACATGACAGCCTTGAATAGCTAAAAAATAGAGTACTAAAGTACTGCAAAGGAGAGGAAAAAAATGGAATAGCAGAATAAAAACTAGAGCTGAGATTTTCAAAGGAGGTTAGAGGCGGTTTGCACTGAACTCCTATTGAATTTCAACAGTATTTGGGTACATAATTATTTTAAACCTCTTTCAAAATCCCATGTACTTTAGTATATGGGCCACATTGGCTTTCATTTGCTTTGATGTAAATCCAGAATAATATGAGTGTTTTCAGTGGAGTAACCCGAGATTTACATTGAGCAACTGAGATCAGAATCCTATGAAATACAGAAGGGTGCACTTTAAAGGTATATAAAGTACTCTAACCCGGCAGTAGAGTGTAAATATTGCAGAATGGGTCACCCTGCCATCAGTCGCCCTTGTGTAAATCCAGAATCAGTGGATTGAAGTCACCAGAGATCTTCTGCACTTGCATTGGCATAATGGAGCGCAGAATGTTATGCAATAGAGGAGAGAGCATGTAAAAGGGAGAACAGGTTACTAGAGAATCTTAAGAAGACTATGCAAAAACTTTTAGATTGGAGCTAAATTGCATTCCATGTGTAAAACTTCTTTGGCCTAAAACATTTGAGCATCATGTAGCTCCCAGCCATGTCCACAGCTGCTAATTGCTAATGCCGTGTGGAACTTTCATTGTGATACACACACCTGTGTGAAACCGGCCTGATTTTGTGTTTCAGGGGAAATGTGCAATGCTCAGCTCAAGTGTGTCAAAAGGTTTGCTAATGTGAGAGAGTCTTTCATGGGAACTAGGCTGATCAGAAAGCCCGCGGATAGAGTCCTTGCTACCCCCGAAGCCCATAGACTTGTCTGAGGGATCAGTCCTATAGTGGAAAACTGGGTGATGCATGACTCTCACTTCTGGTCAACAAGGGCAAGCTAATAAGTAGCCCTAGGGGACATTGTGTAGCAGTGACACCACTCTGAGTCACAGCTCCAGCTATAATATGTTCAAAATGTTCTTTTCCACATTGCATGCAGTCCACAGAACCAGCTGCCATTTCTCCTCCTAGAGCACAGCAATTTTTTTCTGAATCAGTATGTTCAAGTTTGAACAGCGCAGAGCAGGAGGAGGGGATTTGGAATTAGATCTTCCGGGGTCCAATTCATCCCTGTCTTAAGAAGGGTCCAATTTCAGTGGAATTGCATCAATTTGCCCTGGGGATTATGTTGATTCCTAGGTTCTAATCCTTGTTCTGCCTCCGTCTTGATTAGAGAAAGCGGTTGAGTTTAGGTCAGGTTTAGCTAACATGAGCTAGCCAAACCCCATTAATTCCCTAGCTTCCACTTTGTTCTGAGGACATGACAATTTACTGCTGGCCTATACAAGCAGTGAAGGGTAACAGAAGGTAGTTAACCACTGAAACAAACTTACCATGGGACACAGGGGAATCTCTGCAACATGAAGCCTTTCAATCAAGGCTGGATGTGTTTCTAAGAAAAATCTACTCTAACTCAACCAGCACTTTTGGGCTTGATGCAGGAATCACTGGGTGGGGTCCTATGACCCGTACTATTCATAGATTCTAAGGCCAAAAGGGACCATTGTGATCATCTAGTTGACCTCCTGCATATTACAGGCCATGAAATTTCCATGAAATAAATTCTGTTTGATCTAGAGCATATCTTTTAGGTGAGGAGGAAAAGTGACATCTTGATTTAAAAGTTACCAGCGATGGAAAATCCACCTCAACCCTTGGTGAGTTGTTCCAATGGTTAATTATCCTCGCTGACAAAAATTTCCATCTTATTTCCACTGTGAATGTGACTAGCTTCAGCATGAAGGAGGTCTGCATGACCATTCTGCTCTTAGCCTCTCTGAATCACAACTGCCCTGGCCTGTGAGTGTGGGATTGGGCCAAAAGATTTGCCCATTCTCACCCATCCCCAACCACCCACTGCCTACTTGCTCCCTGGTCCTTGGGAAAGGTGTGTGAGTAAACCCTGTTTACTCCAACATACCCGGACCCAAGCTCCAGGTAGCCTACATAGGAGTGTAAGGCCTCTTCTTACTCCCTTGTGTGAATGTGTATTCTGAGTCATAATCTAGTCCCTTAGTAGTCAGTAGGCTGGGCAAAGTTCACTAGACTATATCAGGTTTCCATGAATAGTACTTTGAGCATCCCAAGGTATTTAAGCAAAATCTCCATTCTCCTTAGAAAAAAAAGATATTTGGATTCTCAATAAATTCTCTTTGCCATGCTGCTGCCTTGACCAGCCATTGCTACAGAGGTCCCATGCACTGAGTCCCNTAGGTTCTAATCCTTGTTCTGCCTCCGTCTTGATTAGAGAAAGCGGTTGAGTTTAGGTCAGGTTTAGCTAACATGAGCTAGCCAAACCCCATTAATTCCCTAGCTTCCACTTTGTTCTGAGGACATGACAATTTACTGCTGGCCTATACAAGCAGTGAAGGGTAACAGAAGGTAGTTAACCACTGAAACAAACTTACCATGGGACACAGGGGAATCTCTGCAACATGAAGCCTTTCAATCAAGGCTGGATGTGTTTCTAAGAAAAATCTACTCTAACTCAACCAGCACTTTTGGGCTTGATGCAGGAATCACTGGGTGGGGTCCTATGACCCGTACTATTCATAGATTCTAAGGCCAAAAGGGACCATTGTGATCATCTAGTTGACCTCCTGCATATTACAGGCCATGAAATTTCCATGAAATAAATTCTGTTTGATCTAGAGCATATCTTTTAGGTGAGGAGGAAAAGTGACATCTTGATTTAAAAGTTACCAGCGATGGAGAATCCACCTCAACCCTTGGTGAGTTGTTCCAATGGTTAATTATCCTCGCTGACAAAAATTTCCATCTTATTTCCACTGTGAATGTGACTAGCTTCAGTATGAAGGAGGTCTGCATAACCATTCTGCTCTTAGCCTCTCTGAATCACTACTGCCCTGGCCTGTGAGTGTGGGATTGGGCCCAAAGATTTGCCCATTCTCACCCATCCCCAACCACCCACTGCCTACTTGCTCCCTGGTCCTTGGGAAAGGTGTGTGAGTAAACCCTGTTTACTCCAACATACCCGGACCCAAGCTCCAGGTAGCCTACATAGGAGTGTAAGGCCTCTTCTTACTCCCTTGTGTGAATGTGTATTCTGAGTCATAATCTAGTCCCTTAGTAGTCAGTAGGCTGGGCAAAGTTCACTAGACTATATCAGGTTTCCATGAATAGTACTTTGAGCATCCCAAGGTATTTAAGCAAAATCTCCATTCTCCTTAGAAAAAAAAGATATTTGGATTCTCAATAAATTCTCTTTGCCATGCTGCTGCCTTGACCAGCCATTGCTACAGAGGTCCCATGCACTGAGTCCCATGCCTCTCAGCAATACAGTCATTGTTTAGACCCCCGTTACTTGAATGCTTCTGCATTATGCAGCAACATGAATTTGAACTAATTTGCTGCATGGCTAATGCAGTGGAGAAAGGAGAAAGACTGAGGGTAATTAACTATTGGAACAAAGTGCCAAGAGTTCTGATGGTTTCTCCATTAATGGCAATTTTTAAATCAAGATAGCATGGTTTTCTAGAAGATATGCTCTAGTTCAAACAGGAATTAATTCAGGGAAATCTGCTGGACAATGTTATGCAGGAGGCCAGACTAGATGATCAGAGTGGTCCCTCCTGGTGTTGGAATTTATGAACAGAGTATCCCACAAATATTACTAAGAGAGCTGCAGCTCTCACACCTTATCTGAACTCGGGGGGAGGGGGGGAGGAGAGAAGGGAACACTACACTCATTTAACCCCTGCATTGCCACAGAATCTAGAAAATATGCTTCAACAGTGTGGTAACCCAGCCCAGATTTGATTTTGGTTTCTATTAATTTTTATTTAGCCTGCAGCTGTATCACTTGCGCTTTTCAGCAATCACAAGCTAAAGACGGTTGGACTAGATCTGTGTTTTCAAGGTCCTATGTTTCCTAACCCGCAAACATTCGTGTGCACCTTTTCAATTCTCACCCCTGTAACCTCCATTCTGTGAATTATACCAGCCTTGTTTTCCTGCTTTGTGAAGTCCTTGGGGTAGGAACCAGAAGCTCCTGAGCAGCCTCAACTGCAAGTGAAGTAAATAGAGCTGGAGGTTCCCAGCACCTTTGAAAAATTAGGTCCCAGGGCCCCTGTTGTCAAAGTATTTAGGTGCCTAACGTCCACTGAAATCAAAGGGAGTTAGGCACCTAAATATCTTTGGCAATCTGGGTCAGCATCTTTACTGGTGCTGGTCAGATGCCAGAGTACACTTGTGTAGTAATGCTGTATGCTTTTAACCTCCGATGTAAGTGGAGGTCAGTGCCAAGAGAAGTGATCTCTATGTAGGAAAGGGGTGTGACCCAGTACACATCAGATTGGTATAGGAACTGAAGAAGAAAGCTGTATCCAAATGAAATTACTCTGACAATTTAGACAAGTGCTAGACAGAACACAATTGCCTGTGTTCAGAAAGTGGCAGGGCTGCCAAGCGAACACCCTTGTTATTCCAGAAAGTGCCATCGGGTATTTTACAAACACAAATTGTCTGTCCGTCATGTTTACCTCTTATCTGATAGGCTACACTTCAGTAGTGCCTAACACCATACTGGGAAGTCAATGGAGCCACTCCAGTTTATACCAGCTAAGGAACTGGCCCAGCGTGATGCAGGGGACTAGGCATCGGGTCACAACTTCTTACTGACATGCTGTTTGATCTTTTGCACAATCCTTATTTAAATTCAATGCCTCAAGTTAGGCACCTAAATTCCTATGTAGACCCTTAAATAAATGGCCTGTTTTTTTGTTTCCATGGAAGCTGTGGGTTCTCAATGCTTATGAACATAAGGCCACTTATTTAGATGCCTAAATATGCACTTACGTGTTTATCTGTAGGCACTTGGATGTGAAGATGTTGTCTTTACCCTTTCTTGTCTAGGTCTGTCCACCTATAAAATGGATATAATAATATTCATTCAGTGGGTGGTTATGAATCTGAATCTGTTTGTGGTGTCATAGCGGTGAAGGGGACAGTTATCATTAATAAATTTCTTGCGAGCTGCATAATGTATTCTTAGGTATACTACATGCTTATTAGGCACAGCAAAGATATTGAATTCAGATAGGGAGCTTTTCAAGTCAGCTTCATTTATCAGCATGTGGAAAATATCAAAACTCACCAAACATAGATCTCTGTGAACAGACTTCAGATCTTAAATACCTGGATTGAATGTATTTACATTTTAGCAGCTGTGAAGGAAATAAATAAATAAACAGACTGCAGCTGGAAAGTGATAGGATTAAGGGGGGAAAAAGAATCAACACAGCTGTTTCTGCTATAATCGAAGCAGTGAGGTGCCAAGAGAAAAGGAGCAGCTAAATGAGAAAAAAAATGGGGTATTCTCTGTGTGTCTTAGGGGAAATGCTGAGAGACTGTGTTTGAAAGAAAAGGGGAATTCAGGGTGGAAGGAAATGAGTGAATCTGGATTCTCTCAACCCTCTTGTGTCAAATGAGTATGCTGTGTATATTTGCCTCTGGAGCATGGAATGATAAATGTGCAGTTCTGAAACATGGCAGAACAATTTTATTTTCTGAAATGTAATCTGAGTAAAGGGGTAAAAAGAGAGCTTTTCATTAAAAGATAAAGAGTAATAGTGAGTGTCAATAAACATTATACACACACACACACATCTGTGTGCGTACAAAACTCAACTAGCCTTTACCTACAGAACATTCCATAAAAGACAAAGGATATTTTTGAGGTTAAGGCACTGCCAAGGGAACCAGGAGATCTGGGTTCAATTACTGGCTTTATCACAGGCTTGCTGTGTTATCTCAGGAAAGTTACTTTCTCGGTGTCGCAGCTCCACATTTGTAAAATGGGGATAATAATGCTTTAGGCTTCCACTCTTTAGCTGTCTTGTCTATTTAGATTGTAAACTCTCCACTGCTGAGACTCTCACTTGCTATGTGTTGCTGCAATGCCCAGCATAATGGGCCCCTGATGTATGACCTTGGGGAGTCTTCTGTCATCTCTGAACCTCAGTCTCCTGAAATCAGGGGTATACCAGAGCACAGCACTATACCGACCTAGGATGCCAATTCCTGTGCTCCTAAACAGTTTGGAATTTTAAGCAGTCTTGTGTTTACTTTTGTGTGTACCATTGTTACAGCCCTGGTAAACCTCCCTCTACTGGACAATCACCTGGATGCTGTGTCTGGGTCCCACACACTAGCCTGCATGCTTTCTCTTGGTCTAGGTCACGATGTCTTTCTTTGGTCTCCCTGGAACACTGTCTTGGCAGAGAACCTGTCTGTTACCCCTTCATGGAAGTGGGACCTCACAGTTCAGCTGCCCTCGGGCCCCAAGACCAGCACTAAACCCCCAAGACACCCCAATTTTTTAATTAGACACCCCAATTTTTCCCCAGAGCTCCAAATTTAAGAGGACTCAGGGCAGGTCTACACTACTGCTTAAGTTCAGGGGTGTGAAAAAGACACACACACACAGAGCAGTGCAAGTCACAGCAACCTAAAGCGCTGTCCACACTAGCTCTCTGTCAGGAGCAGATGCTGTCCCACCAGCATGGCTTCTGTCTCTCACAAAGGTGGAGTAATTATGCTGACAGGAGAGAGAGCTTTCCCGTCGGTATAGAGCGTCTTCGCCAGATGCACTACAGCGCTTCTAGGTTTACCATTTACCTTTCCAGGGATGAATGAGCATTGACGCACATGACACACAGTCTTTGTGAAGATTCCTAGCACAATCACTCTTTACTTTAAATAGCAAAGCACAAGAAATATGCAGATTTAGACAAAACATTAAAACACTTGTACACATTTCCCTACTTCAGTTTCCTCATCACTGTTTAGTGTTCTTTGGGCTCATGTCAGAGTCTTTTAAGGAGCTTTCTGTTTTCCCCTCCCTCCTGCACGTGACTTCTCCTCCACGACATGGAGTCTATCCTCTCTCCTACAGCCAGCTTGTGCTTGCTTTTGCTTCTGATTCTGCTTTCTAAAATATCCAGTGAGAGACTCTTCCTTTTATAACTTCCAGTCTCCTTGTCAGAAGATCCTTGAGCAGCCTTGTTAGGTGATCAAAGTTCCCCAACATGTGATCTGGTGCTTATTTACCATCCCACCTGGGCAAAAGCCAACTCTTTTTCTCATGAGGCTTCCATGTGAACAGAGGATCATCAAGGTTTAATGACTCTCCACTGTTAGCCCTGTTAGCTTTGGAATTTCAGTCCAACATAGATGTAAAAAGGCAACAGAGAAAGCAGACAAGGTGTCTGTAGTTAGAGAAAGATGTATGTGGGGAAAGTTCATAACATGTACATAAATTTCACAAATCACCACAATAAACCCTTTAAATTCCCTTGTAAATGACAAACATTGGGATAAAAGGATATGGTTACTCAGTGCAATGAGAGCAGTGGAAACAAGAGGACCGTGAAGGTCCAGAAATGCATTTAATTACCTGAGAGAGCCCTCTGGAACACAGTGCTGAGTGTTTTGGCTCTCCTGAGTACATCCTTCATGTTAAATGAGAGATTGGAAACTTTTAAAATGAACTGAAGTGCTTATATAAATAAATACAATTACACAAATTCTTTGAGGTCCCAAAACATTGAGAACAAATGTGCAACACTTAAAATTACAAATAAATACATTTTAAAGGTGGTTAAAAGGCTTTTTAGCTGTAAAGAGCTGAGCCTTCTGGTTACTGCATTTTTTCCTCATGCATCAAAGTTGCCTTGAGCAGAGCAGAGGGCTGTCTTCCTTCCAATCTGTTCGGTGTTAGTGGTATCTTCAAATGTAGGATGGGAAGCTGTTGCCGGGGTCCCGGGGTCCCGGGGGGGACATGCTGAGATTGCTCAATTAGGGCAAACTGCAAAGAATGGAGCAGACAATCCCCAAAACTGGTGGTTAGTCTAATACTTAGATCCACGCTAGCAACAAAACAGCTTCTATAATACCTTATTGGTTACCCAGAAGCCAAAAACACAGTTCCCTCAAAGCAACTCAGCCTTTAGGCTTCCACCCAAACAGCCAAGTCAAATATGATGAGGATTACTGAAAATCTTATTCATCATATAAAAAAGTTCTACCAATCCAAAAGGACAGGACACATTATACACCAAGCTAATGAATATTTCAGATTTTACATAAATACATGCTTACAGCCAATTATTATTAACTAAACTAAAATGTATTAAGAAAAGAGAGAGTATTGGTTAAAAGATCATTATACCTAGAGACATAAATATAGTTCTTAGGTCAGTTTCATAGTAGAGATGGTGAACTTTAGAGTTTTAAAAAGTTCTTTCAGAATTAGTCCATAGGTTCAATCCAATGTTCATTATCAGGGTGACTCAGAATGGAACTGGAGATCCAAATCTTGTGGCTCAAACTTCCCCCGATGAAGCATAAGCAGATCTGAGATGAAAGGATCAGGTCCCAAAAGACCTTTATACATTTTCCGGGCAGCCTCTTGACAGCATGCAATCTGTGAACAATAGTGTTTTTGAAGTATCTCCTATTTCCTAAACATCACTGGTAATTAGTTACATGGCTTAACATAAGGCAATTGCCTATCTCCCCCCATTTGCAGGCGATTTGCTATATACTTCAAAAAGAAATCAAGACAGTGATATCACTACATTCACAGTTCATTTAAATGTTTAATATTTCTTTTTGATCTCTGAATTAACAGAATACAGCGATAGACAGGAGCCTTTTGATTACATTGTTAACCTCTAACAATATATATGGAAACACACACAAAAACAAACATTAATATGTTTCTAAATGTTTTATCTGGGTCAATTAGCCTGCAGGTTGCTTAACTCTTTCTGGCCCTGTGTCACAGAAGCACAGAGGTCTGACCACAGATCCTGGCAGGTAAGTGAAAAGGGTTAAATTGATTGTTGATGTATTTTGTTTTAAAATGTGGGGTTTTTTTTTTTCAAAAGTCTAAGGGTTAGATAATGCCTTTCCCTGTACTGTTACCCTGTGAGGGATATGGGTTACAGGAACCCTTTCTGTCCCCTGAATAATCCCACACAAGGGACAGGTACTGAGGAGTGCAAGGTGTTAGCTATCACAATAGCAATCTTGGCAGTATCAGAGTGAGTGCTTCTGGGTAGGCTGAGAGCAGGGATATGTATCAAGATGTATAACTTCAAGGTAAATTACATTGTATGAAACTGAGTATATTAATAAGTAATTTCAATATGTAGTATACCCTCCATTTATGTGAACTAGTGACTGCTACAGGTGAAAATGTAAAAAGAGATTAATGTGGGTGGACAATAGTTCCTGAGAGTTTGACACACAATTTAAAATCTATATGATGGGTGGGTAGGTGTAGGAGAGTTTTTGGACTATAATTTGAGGCTTGCAAGGTACAGGAAGGTCGGAGTTAAGGGTGTTTTTGCAATATGCAATGTTAATTGCCAGGGTGGAAATCTACAGTCCATCAGCTTGCTATGATCTAGCTGGCCATGTGGACCCTGCTACTATGCACTGAAAGTTCCATAGAGCACTTTGACATTCTATTGTGTGGTGTAGATTCACACCCCAGCTCTGTCTCTGTATAGACATCCCCATAATTTACAAGTATATCATTATTTGAGACTCTGTGAAAATGGGAATATTTGAATGACAGATACTGAATGAAGTGAGAAAATGTATCTATTGTTTTTTAACTAGTCATTTCCACAATTTTAACTATATAGGCTCTCCCTCTCCCCCAACATTCCTACATTATATACCAGCCCAAATCCTGAAATGAAGTAAATTAACATTGAAGACATTGGCCCAGAAAGTCAATAGAGCTATGCCAATGTGCACCAGCTGAGGATCTGGCCCATATACTACAGTAACAACTTTAACTTTAAGTTGTTACCTATGAATTGAGAGGCTGATCCATACAAAAGGGAGAATGCCAACATGTGGCACAAAGTTAAGACTGGGAGGAGACAGGATACAAAGCAGAGAGAAATCTGGCAATAAGGAGTAGGTGTAGGGGTAATTAGGGCAGATATGTAGGCACAAGATGAAGTGTGGAGTGCTGGGAAAGTGAAAAGTCAATTGAAATAATGATCCACCAACTGGGCAAAACATGCTCTAGTTTGTAAAAGTTACTCATGGCAGTTCTGGAATTTTGAAGCCAAGCTGGGCTTCTTTGTATACTTATTTGTACTCCAATACCAAGATTACACCTCCAGCTCCCAGCTGCTTCACAGCAGTGCTGGTGATTCAATTCTGGGAGCAGAACCAAATATTTGTACATGTTTGTGTGTGAAATGCACATCAAGTTCTTTTCTCCAGTTCAATGGAAAACTGTGAGAACCAAAAAAAAATTAGCTAAAATAGACAATTAGAGCTACAAACAAGCTGTCTTATTAACCCAACATGTTCTATTTTTTTTTTAGTTCCTTTCTTTATAAACCAAGCTCACTGCAACCTTTGCAACACTCTGTTGTCATAGAATGGAATGGAATTATTCCAACATTCAATTGTAGTTAATAGATGGGTGTTATGCAGAATAACATGTGCACTCAACTGAGAGTGTCAACCCCATTGTCTGCAAAGGTCTTTAAAATGTGAAAATCACACATGTCAGAATCTGGGGGCTGTTCTTTGGGAAATTTAATGTTCGCAGAGGAGCTACAGCTATTCACTCTCCAAAGACTCATACTGAGAAGTGTATAATTTAACTTTTTAAAAGTAACAATCTATGCTGCTGTTTTTCTAATCTTTGATTAGTTTTTTTTTCCTTTTTAAAAATTCATTTGAATTTACATCAGCCTTGCAGGATACGTTGAAATTACATTTAGAGGGCTGGATTCACCAGGTCTGATTCTCCACTGCCTTGAACCTTGTGTGGTCTCCTAGTGGATAGGCTGGGCTAGGACTCAACAGACCCGGGTGTAATTCCTGGCTCTGCCACAAACTTCCTGTGTGACCTTGGGCAAGTCTTTTAATCTGTGCTATACCTCACTTCCCAATCAGTAAAATGGGGATAGTACTTCTTTGCTTCAAAGGGGTTTTGTGAGGCTAAAATCCAGGAATGACTGTCAGATACTATGGTGATGGGGACTGTATAAATACTTAAATAGAAAGTGGGGGTAAGGATAAGGAACCATGCCCAATTTGCACACGTTCAGATTCAGGCCTGGACTAACCAATGTGCACTCAGAAGAACTGCACAGAGCCCCCATCTCAGGAGACTCTTCCGACCACCAACACTCCCCCCCCTCCCCAAACTGAGTGGCACTGTGCCGCGTGCCAGGTTGCAACAACACCCATTCAGATAGGACAGAGGGGCAGCTGGGCCGAACCTGAGCGACACAGGGCCGTGTGAATGAGAAGCAGGCAATGGAAGCGAGCATAGATGGACAGCTGGGATCAGGAGGGGCCATTCTAGCCTATGATGGGAGAAGAGCGCTGAGCTGTGGGAAATGGAGGGGGGGGGAATTGTGAGTGGCCAGGAACGCCCTGGGGAGGGTGGGTGTGGGGCTGAGTTGTTGGTGGGCTCTAGGGTGAGTTGGGATTATTGGGGGCTGTGGGATGAGCGGTTGGGGGCTGCAATGTTGGTTGTGAATGGGGGAAGTTGAGGGTAGTGGGGGCCGGTGGGGCTGAGATGTTGGGGGCTGAGGTGAGTGGGATATATGTCAGGGCTGCTGAGATGTGTGTGGGTTTTGTCAGGATAAGCGGGGACTGGTGGAGGGTATTTGGGGTATATGTGATGTGGGAGGAACATTCAGGGATCAGTGTGTGGCACATGAGGCTAGGGGCATTCTGGGGTTTGCGTGGGGTGGGGTATGTATGAGGTAGGTGAGCTTTAAGGAAGGTAGGGGGTCAGTTTCCATAGTGCACGGGGGCCCAACATTCTTGAGTCTGGGCCTGAGCAGATGGGGACACAAGGACAATGGAGAAGGAGGCCCAGAATTCATTTATAAATAACATTTTTAATGGAACCTGGGTGCACAGGGCAAATGCAGAGGTGAGGGGAGCTGGTGTGACTGACATGCCCTGGAGCCACAAGAGGGCTAAGAAGGTGTAATATAAACCACTGGGTGACCTGTTTTAGCTTATACCTCCTGACAGGGGTTTATAACGTCCAGCTAAACCTAGCGTGGGCTAGCTTCCAGCACACGGTATTATATTTGGACCCAGCAGAGAAGGAGATAGACACAGACAGAAGGAGCTGATAGAAACACAGCTGTCTGGCAGCTCCAGTATCAAGCTCCATTCTTGTAGGAACTCCCTCTATCAAGGGTGTGACCCAGATGCCATTTCGGACTCCAACTTCCGATAACACCTGTAGTGCTAAGGCTTGATCAGAGTCACTAGAGCTCTTGTCTTTTTCCACATTTTGAATTCCTAACTTCTGTTCTTTCTTAGGTTCAGTCTTCAGAGGTGTCTTCTTGGATGGATGGTTACTCTGTGTTGCTGGTCGTTGAACTGCATTATAGGTCACAGTGATGTCTCCTTTCTTCTGGCACTTCTGGCAAATGATTTGGCATGCCCAGCAACCCTTCTCAACACGCAGTTTGTGAACAATGGCCACACAGAAATCCCTTACGTTCCTGTGGTCCTCTGTCTTGCTAATGCAGGAGGTGAACTTCTCGGTTCACATTAAAGTCCAGAGAATCCTTCTCTGCAGTGGCCATAGCAATAGTGACCTCAACAACCTCCTTGATATAAGCACTGATACAGACTAATTATTTCTAGATCTGGTCATAGCATAATAAAGAGACAAATTGGTCACACAGGGTATCACTTAATATTTGTCCAAACTGACAATGCTCTGACAACTTTCACACAGCAGCAGCAGACTGTGCAACTGACACTCTGCTCCCCTGACGTCACTCATGGAACCGATCTCATTCTGCTTTCATTGATGGGGTAGGAGAAAAATGTTTCTGCATTGCTGCTGTATTTGTGGTCTACATGGAATTTCCAGGCACAGTTGGAGACAACAGGTCACACAGCAGTCTGTCTGCCTTCAGATCTATCACTGTCAGCAAGGTTGAAACTCTTTGTGCATCTGGAATGGTGTTGCAAGCTACAAATTGCTGAAAATATTTAAGGTATGCCACCCCCAAGTCACAGTTTTCATCAAACACACCAACATTGCCCACAAAAGTTTCCATTTCTCTGCTCTCGTGTTGATTTCACACTCTCCTGGATGTCTTTACTTCCACGGGGAAACTTTTCTTTTCTTTTCTTTTCTTTATGTTACTTGCTTACTGTTTCTTCCCCTTGTCCAGGCAACAGGAGCACTGGACACTCATAGAAGGCCCACATCACCAATACGTTATATTTGAACCCAGCAGAGAAGGAGATAGACACATAGAGAGGGAGCTGAGAAAAACACAGCTGTCTGTTGTGGAGACTTTATACTTCAGGCAGTAAAACTGAAACCAATGTAACCCACACACCTTCTGGGTGTGGTGGTCTGTACCATCTGGTGGCACCGAGACCACTTAGAGAGAGAGAGATAAAAAATGAGTCTGCTCTCCAGCCTTAACTAACAGCCAGTTGGCTTTTAGCTCATGCTGTAGAGGCTCATGCACTAAACTCCAAAGATCCCCAGTTCAATCCCGCCCGCAGCTACAGTCATATATTGCTTGTCCAGAAACTCAACATAAATGGCTGCTAAAACAGTCCTTACCAGTCACATGAGGACTCCAAGGTAAGAGGTCTCAATGAAGACTGGAACTTCACTGAGTACTGTAAGAACACGATTCTAAGGCCCCAAACTCAGCCAACTTATAGCAGCATAGATACACTGAAGTCAATGGAGCTGTGCCGATTTACACCAGCGAAGGTTCTGCCCTACTCAATACTAGTGACCCCTTCTCTATTGTGGTGCATTCAGCTATGTAAATGGAAGGGGTGGTCATTCTCATTTTTTTCCGGCAGTGCACCACAGAGGATTCCTCCTCTCTGCTGAAGAGGCAGCGGCCATTTTGTGTTGAGCCAGCTGCAGATGTTTTAGTGTGTGTCCTTGTGGCCTCTCTTTCAGAAATGTCCAGATCCCCAGCTGGTGTGAATGAGCATCACTCAAGGAAGTCAGTGGAGCTATGCCAATGTACACCAGTGGATGAGAATTTATATGGCTTCTTTCTTTGTTCTTTTCCTTAATGTGAAATAAAGATATTTGCTTTTGTTCTTTTCCATCTATCTCGGTAACTATACAGCCAACATGAGCTAGTATCTGAGCACATTGCAGCTATTAATGAAATTATCCTCATCCCACCAAATGAGGCAGAGAAGTATTGTCATTTTACTGGTGGTGAACTGAGGCACAGAAACACCAAAGGTAGGATTTTTTCAAAAGAGACTCCAAAATCCCTGCCTGTGTGACTTGGTCAGCATTCTAAGGACAGGGTACTAATTGGGGGGGGGGGGAGGAGAGAAGACCAGGAATTGAATGTAGATCTTTTGAGTCCCAGGCTAATCTCATAACCACAAGACCATCTTTCTTGTTACATCTTTGCCCCTTTGGAAGGACCCCCTGCCACACACAGGGTTGCCATTTTCAAAAATGTTAGGTAAGGGCCAAATACATTTCTAGTTTCCACATTTGCAGAGGGGAGATAAAGTAATTGTAGGTGATTTTGTCCCTCTCCTGCAAATGTCTTGATAAAGGGAATGGTTTTTATCTCAGGTTACCAGTAACCCATAGAACATGAAAGAACAAAAGTAATGTTCCTAGAACAAGAAAGAACAAAAGTAATGTTCCTACAAGATAACCCGCTGTACCAACTTGCCTCACAAAATGGCAGCTGCACTGAACTGCAGAACTGAACCTGTGATTCCCACACAATGTCAGTAGTACTAATTATGAACTAAATTCTGCTCTTGTTCATTGATGTCAGTAGAGTTGCACAGGTGTAAATGAGAGCAGAATCCAGCCACCTATTTTTGCCTGCAAAATGAATACTTCCACAAACTGCACACACACAATTCAGCACAATCCAATGGAATATTATTCCAGACTGAGTTTCATCTAATCCTGCCCAGTGTACCATTTCAAACATCTTGTAGTAATTACAAATGGCCAGAAACCCCTTATAATGGCCTGTAGCAGCTTATAAGAGGGATTGGCATTAGCAGAAGAAAGGAGGGCTGCAGTGATAGGATGATCTTTGCTGAAGGACTCTTGGAGAGATTTTTGAGGTTATGAGAGGTGCCACTTCTGAATAGTGCTTGTAAGTGTGTTTCTGGACTCAACAAGAGACATGCTGAGACATAAACATTGCATCTGCACCTTGAAAGCGTCATTTATATGATTTAAAAAAAAATCTTCTTAAAGATAGACAGCTGTTTCTGTTAGGCTGTCAGCAATGTATTTAATTTTGTACTGTCACTCTGAGAGAGCTAGTGGTTATGGATAAGAAGTCCTTTTAGCTCCCTATAGTCACCTACAGTATTTACATATCAGTACAAGAGGCTCAGTGAAACTCAAAGACAGACTATCTCTGTCATGAAGCAGCTCATAGCTTATTTCTGTCCATGCAGGCTATTGATTGCTATTGGCTTGTCCTTTGCTTTATGTTGTTTTATAGTAGAAAGGAAATTCAAAAGCTATATAGAGTTCAGCAGTATGCAGGGTAAAGCCTGCACTTGGCTGGATTTTTTTCCGTGGTCCTTTTCAATGATAATGAAGAGAAAACAAGAGGACTCCATCTCTTACCCATGGTCCAATATTTAAAAAAAAATGTGCAACACCAGTTACATGCAAGCACATAAAGGAACATACCAGCTTGATTTAACGCCTACTGAAGACAATAGGAGTCTTTCCATTGACTGCAATGGGCATTGGATAAGGTTCTTTACATTCATACAACCCCAACTTGTATGCACACAGCAGGGCACACATTGTAACCTACCCTTGCAGAAGTGCGCAGAGGATGCATAAATATCCTTTTTATCGGTAAGGGGTGGTGCTACACAAGGGTCATTCACAGTCGATTTATAGATGAAGGGACCACTATGACCAGCAATTCTGACCTCCTGCGCAACACACATCTTTGATCAGGGACTACTTGGCCTTTGTGCCTTTTGGGGGAACAAATTAGCCAGAAAAAAGCAGGAAGGGGCAGGGCTGTGGCCCCACCAAATTCCTACTGAGAAACTTCACCAATGTGCACCATAACAAAGCGGATGGTGCACAATGCACAGCACCCTCCTTGTGTGCACAGAGAAGCCATGGGCAAGACGGCAACTCCTGAGATATCATCTCCTGCAGGATGACGTGATTCTGCCCTGCGCACCTACACACAGCTCTATGTAAATCACACAGTCTAGCTCTGCTTCATTTCTGCACATGACTCATACCATTTCTTTTATTAATGTGCAGGGCATTTTAGCTTCCTTTTTTGTTCTTGCCTAAGAATTTGGCCGTCAAAATAATTTATAACATGAGACACAAAGAGGGTCCAATTTTAAGATGCAACCTCTAAAATAGTGCCCTAAACTCATCACACTTAATTTTTTGCTGCTGGCACTGCACTTAAGTGCACAAATTGGGAATTTGGGCCAAGACCTTCAAAGGTATTTAGGGTCCCAACTTCCATTACAATCCTTGGTTACTTTCCAGATTTGCATGCACAATTTTCACGCAGAAAGCTGAGGTATTGCACACACAAGATCTGATTCTCATCTCACATATTTCAGTTTTACACCAATGTAACTCCACTGACTTTGCAGAATCATTCCTGATTTACACTGGTGTAAAGTAAGACAAGAATCAGGCCCACAAATTCTTGGGTTTGCACAGCTGCAGGTGGACTTTTTGCCAGATCAGTCTCGAAGCTCCTTTAAAAAAGCTCTACATTGTGACTAAAATCAGGTTTTTAGATTCATAGTAGCTTTGTACTGTATGTGACAGTGTTTTTAAGCACCTATCTCATGAAATGTAACCTGATTGGTAATTCATGTTAGCGCTAATGCAGGGGGCCAGGCTATTGGGATTCTCACAAGATGGGAAAGGCTGCAAAAGAACAGATAAAGTGACTGCCAGAATTGTGTACTATAACCAATGTGTTCTCAGTATTCCTCTGCTTGCTTAAAACATCACGGCTCATCAAATTTAAGGCACTGTAGAAAAGATGGCACCTGGCCACACTGCCCATCCTTGCAAGGGCCTGTCAGTGGAAAAGACTTAGTAAATCCTTGCCCATAACGATGAGCTAGAAACATCCCATTATTCTGTGATGTGAGGCACAGCTGACACTTAGACTTAAGGGTTGACAGGGAAAGTAGAATGTAATGTGGGTTGCTTGTCACAGTGAACATCATAGGGAAGTTCCCTCATTCTGTAGCATGACACATCATACTTCAAAAAGAATGGCATTATGATGACGTACGTGTGTGTGTGTGATAGCACTGTGCAACCTGGTACTGTACCATGATTAGAAATTTCCCCACGGTCTTCTCTGTACCCAGGGGGCCAAATTCTTGGCCTCATTCTGACTGGTTTGTGTTACACCAGTAGCACAAAACAAACAGACCAGGCAGACCTGTGGCTTTCCAGGAGGGACAGTGCTTTTCTGGGGCCAAGAACTGAATGGAGATAAAAATCTGAGTTAATTGATGAGGTCTGTTGATAGGTTTAACTGCTGGGTTCAGCGCCAGCTCCAGGGTTTTTGCTGCCCCAGGCAGCAAAAAAAAAAAAAAAAAAAAAAAAGCCACGATTGCGATCTGCGGCGGCAATTCGGCAGGAGGTCCTTCGCTCCGAGCGGGAGTGAGGGACCCTCCGCCGAATTGCCGCCGAATAGCTGGACGTGCCGCCCCTCTCCCGAGTGGCCGCCCCAAGCACCTGCTTGTTCAGCTGGTGCCGGCCCTGGCTGGGTTTAATCCGATTCACTTGTTTCTTTAATTTATATGTCAGACACTTAGTCTGTTCGATAGGTGCCCTCTTTATTTTCTTATATTTTATCTTTAGTTTATTAAATTAAAGGAAATAATAGGTGCAATCTTCAAAGGCAGAAATGGGAGTTAAATATCCAAATCCCACTGATGTCCAAAATAAATAATATTGGGCACTTAATTCAATCCTTACGCCCCGGAATAAGTGATCTGATTTTCAGACGTACAGTTTACATTGAATTATATTTTCAGAATTATTTTCTATTTCTTTATTCTACTTCCACACCTTGTGCTTGCTTTTTTGACCCCCACTGCATGCTGAGAAGAGATTTTCTCTGAGCTATCCGCAATAAACCTCAGGATATTTTCTCTGAAAGTCGTCTTCCTTAACTACTCTTAGCAGAATTGGGGCCTTTTTGACTAGAGACCTCATTTTTGCACAATTCCTCTGTCTAAAATGTAAAGTTACTGAGCTAGATTTTGGTATGATCTATCTTCCAAAGATACTGACCTAAATTACATTGTGGACACTATTCCTTAGTCTGGCTCAATTATAATAACTTCTTGAACCCAGCTCTTGTGTTATTTAGGAATACTGTAAGAAATGGTTTTTGTTTTTGTGAAAAAAAAATCAATGAAAAGTGTACATTTTCATCAAAGGTTTGTTTCAAACGTTTTGGATTATTAGTGGAAAACTGAGAGCCCTAAAATCTCCCCCCCCCCCATTTTTAGCAACAAAAAATAAAGAAAAATTTCAGCCCCAGACTAAAATTGTACACCTGATGATCTGTTAGCTCAGTCTAGCCCTTTTATTTTGCCTTGTCTAAAATTTTTGTCATGTTAATGTAGAGACAGACTTCACTGTTATACGTAAAGTTTAGGGTGCCAACCCAAGAAAGCAGAAGAGTGCATGTATAACTTTAATCTCATGATTAGCTCCATTGGTTTAAGAACATAAGAACGGCCATACTGGTTCAGACCAAAGGTCCATCTAGCCCAGTATCCTGTCTTCCGACAGTGGCCAATGCCAGGTGCCCCAGAGGGAATGAACAGAACAGGTAATCATCAAGTGATCCATTCCCTGTCACCCATTCCCAGCTTCTGGCAAACAAAGGCTTCAAGGGTGTCGTGATGAAATATGTATTTCTTTGAACATGGAAAGAATAATGGATGAGGTTCCAGCTGTGCTTAATTGACATGATGTAGCTGAGAAGAGGTAGGGGGAAAGATAGCTTTAAGCTACCTTTCCACTTCCCCAGGCCTGGGCAGGCTGGAGCTCCAAGTGACCCTGGAAGTAATTTAGAGCATCATAAACTGCAGCAGCGGAAAAGGTCCCTATGGGATTGCTGCACTAGCTGATGATCCAGTGGAGTGTCGTATACTTTGCCTGCCCCCAACTTGCCCCACACTTTTATTGTACGCTCTTTAGGGCAGGGACTGTTTGTACAGTGCCTTGCACAATGGGGTCCTGCTCCATGTCTGGGGATCCTAAGCACTTCTACAATAATCATCATCATCCGTGGAGTGGCATTACAGCAAAGTGGCCGCAGGTGCGGCTGAGAATCTGGCCCACTTGGTAGATATTTGATGTGTCAATGGTATACTGTATGATGTACAATGTAAAAGTCACATCTTTCCTTTCACGTGCTTAGGTTCTGGAAATGACATGCCAGGTAGGGACATTGTCATCTCTTAGCAACATTAAGTGATACTTGATATGAAGTGATTTGTTTGTGTAGCATAGTATTCAGGTAAGTGAATTCCCGATGCTTCAATGAGCTTTCTGCAGGTGGATCCCGGGGCCTGCACAGTGACTGATTTCAGCTACATCTCTTACTCTGAAGTGTAATCTGATCACCTCTCCTGGCTTACAGAATTGCACAGTTGGGTGCTTTGAATTCCCACCTGTACAAGAGAAGAAATCTTTCCCAAATGTCCCAAATACAAATTTCACAAAGATAAATGGAATCCTGGGACCACCGTTCTGATCCAATTACAAACAGTGGGAGTTTGCCATTCACTTCATTGTGAGCTGCCCCTAATCTACTTTTGGAAATAAAGAGGCCAAGTAGAACTATTTAATTCAGCCAACTGTGGTAGAGTACAGTAAATATTTATCCCTGTGCAGATTTTTATGCACATTATTGGTACATAATTGTTCCTGACGGAACATAACACATGCCTTAAGATTCATGAAAATTTAATGGGGTTTGATTTCAAAAGCATGGAGATAAAAATAGATGCTGGAAGAGTATCTTAATGTGGATTGAGCATTAAAAACTGCCATGCATCAGAAAGATAATATCTGTCTCTATGAATTCCATCTCTGCTTCTCATTAGCTGCATCCTATATCATTAATTTTTAATGAATCCTTCTTCTGTTCTGCTGACCTGATGTTGGTACGTTTACCCCCGCACACACACACAGACACCCCTATTTCAGTTTTACTCATTCTACTAGAAAATAGTTGCGGAAGAAATTCATAGGCAGGAATTATAGACCAAGCTGGATGAGCAAGCATCTCAGAGAGATGATTAAGAAAAAGCAGAAAGCCTACAAGGAATGGAAGATAGGAGTGATCAGCAAGGAAAGCTACCTTATTGAGGTCAGAACATGTAGGGATAATGTGAGAAAGGCCAAAAGCCATGTAGAGTTGGACCTTGCAAAGGGAATTAAAACCAATAGTAAAAGGTTCTATAGCCATATAAATAAGAAGAAAACAAAGAAAGAAGAAGTGAGACCGCTAAACACTGAGGATGGAGTGGAGGTTAAGGATAATCTAGGCATGGCCCAATATCTAAACAAATACTTTTCCTCAGTCTTTAATGAGGCTAATAAGGAGCTTAGGGATAATGGTAGGATGACAAATGGGAATGAGGATATGGAGGTAGATATTACCACATCCAAGGTAGAAGCCAAACTCATCCAAGAATATTAAAGGAACTGGCACATGAAATTGATGCACTTTCCTCTGAGTCGGTAGTGAACCAATGTCTCAGCATAGTGTTTGGGGATAAGTGTTCACTGAGTTAATTTTTGGAATAAGACATAAACCAGAAGTCCTGATCATCTATGGTTAGCGAAGATGCCATGTCACTTTTTGCATTAGCAATTTGGTCATATGAGATGTCCTGCCCCAATTGCTATTTGGGTAGTTACATTCTGTCCACCTAAATTCCCCTTGCTGCTTCAAATGGATACTGTATTCTTCCTCACCTCCTGTTATAAACTCTTATGTAGGGTTCCCAATAAGAAGCTGCCACCTTCCACTCATTCCACAAATGTGTTTCAATGGTAGATGAAATGTTCCTTCAATTGTCGGCAAAAGGTCCTTTATAAAATGTAAGATACCATTATTGCAAGGAAGAATTCTCTTTGACTCAGATCTCTTTTTTAGTGTTTAATCCTTGAAATATTAAAAGTTTGTTCCTTGGTCAGAAGGTAGGGGCTTAATTTTGATTTACACTATGGCCCCTAGACACCATTCTAGCACTATAAAAGGGCCTTAAAATGCAAAGGTGATTAATTCCCACTGTAAGTCTTCTTTACATTGCCAGAGCAGTTTGAAGGAGTTTTGGCATTAAATGCACAATCAGGTCTGGTATCTTTTTTTTCAGATTTTTTTCATGCAATATAGCATCAAAAATAATCACACAGTAACCATGAAGGCAGCCATTTAGAATTTGATTCTAATAAGGAGGAATTGCTAGGAAATCTGAAGGTGGAAAGAAACTTGGGTGAAAGTGATCAGGAAATGATATATTTATGATAGAATTCTGCTGCACTCAATCCTTCCTTCCTGTCCTTTTTTTAAGATCATAAAATGATAGATTTCATGATTGAAAGGAAAGGAAAGGAAAGGAAAGGAAAGGAAAGGAAAGAGTGAGTGTAGCAGAATAAGGACAATGGATTTCAAAAAAGCAGACTTTAACAAGCTCAGGNCAGATTTTTTTCATGCAATATAGCATCAAAAATAATCACACAGTACCTATTGGGTCACCTGGAAGTGGGCACTGCTAAAGGATCCCCCCCCAGCCTAAGGGGAGGACCCACAGGACCGGGAACCCAAATGATTCCGGGGGACAACTAATAAAAAAACAGGAACAGGAGTGAGGTCAAAGGGTCAAAAGAAGGGAACCTGATGGGGACACCGAGCAGAGTAACCATGGAGGCAGCCATTTAGAATTTGATTCTAATAAGGAGGAATTGCTAGCAAATCTGAAGGTGGAAAGAAACTTGGGTGAAAGTGATCAGGAAATGATATATTTATGATAGAATTCTGCTGCACTCAATCCTTCCTTCCTGTCCTTTTTTTAAGATCATAAAATGATAGATTTCATGATGGAAAGGAAAGGAAAGGAAAGGAAAGGAAAGGAAGGAGTGAGTGTAGCAGAATAAGGACAATGGATTTCAAAAAAGCAGACTTTAACAAGCTCAGGGAACTGGTAGATAGGGTCTGATGGGGAAAAATATAAGGAAAAAAGGAGTTCAGGAAAGTTGGCAGTTTCTCAAAGAGATAACATGAAAGGCAAACTACAACAAACAATAGCAAACTATCCTGCTGCAAACGAAAGATAGGAAGAACAGTAAGAGGTCAATATGGCTCCATAGGGAGCTCTTTAATAAGCTGGAAAAAATCTACAAAAAATGGAAAACTGGACAAATTGCTAAGGATGAGTACAAAAGAATTGCACAAGTGTGTAGGGACAAAATCAGAAAGACTAAGGGATAAAATGAGTCACAACTCACAAAGGACGTAAATGGCAATGAGAAGAGGTTCTATAAATGCATTAGGAGCAAGAGAAAGATGAAGAAAAGTGTAGGTCCACACTTAACAGGGAAGGAGAGCTAATAATGGATGACACCAAGGAGGCTGAGGTGTTTAATGCCTATTTTGCTTCAGTCTTCACAGAAAAGTAAATTCTGACCAGATACTTAACACAAGTAATATTAACAACAGGGTAGAAGGAACACAAGCCAAAATAAAGAAAAAACAGGTTAAAAATACTTATCTAAAGTCAGGGCTGGATTTAAACCTTACGCGCCCCTAGGCACAGCATCTTCAGCGCTCCCCCTGCCTACAGCTGACCTTCATGTTGCACACAGTTTTAGAGAGGCAAGGCACCCCTAGAACGTTGGCACCCCTAGGCATGTGCCTACTGTGCCTAATTGGAAATCTGACCCTGTATAAGTTAGATGAATTCAGGTCTGATAAAATTCATCCTAAGGTACTTAAGTAACTAGCTGAAGCAATTTTGGAACCGTTAGTGATTATCTTTAAGAACTCATGGAGGACAGATGAAGTCCCAGAGGACTGGAGAAGGGCACACATAATACCTATCTTTAAAAAAGAGGAACAAAGAAGACCCAAGGAATTACAGAACAGTCTGTCTAATTTCAATACCTGGAAAACAACTGGAACAAATTATTACACAACCAGTTTGTAAGCACCTAGATAATAGGGTGATAAGGAATAGCCAACATGGATTTGTAAAGAACAAATTATACCAAACCAACCACATTTCCTTCTTTGACGTGTTTCTTTCTTAGTGGATAGGAGGGAATCAGAAGATGTGATATATCTTGGTTTTAGTAAAGCTTTTGACACAGTACCATGTGACATTCTCAAAAGCAAACTAGGGAAAAGTGGTGTAGATGAAATTACTATAAGGTGGGTGTAGCGGGGTGGTCACCCGCTCCAACTCTGGAAGGGTCAAAGCCAGCCCTGGTAGAGGGCTGAGGCTGGGAAGGAAAGCCTGGGATGATTGGGGAAGGCAGTAACAGCTGGGGCCAGGCCCCAATCAGGCCCAGCTGGCCCCTATAAGAGGCTGCGAGCCAAGAGCCCAGACACTCTCTGCCTGTAAAGAGAAAAGGGCCTGGCTGCTGGGGAGCTGAGCAGGGTACTGAGAGTAGAGCAGGGCTGGGGGAAGGCTAGAGGAGCTGGGGAGCTCCATCCTGGGAAACCCCCAGGCTGCGGGCCTAACTGAAGGCCTAAGACAGGTACTGGGGTTGCAGAGGGGCAGCCCAAGCTTAGGCAAGGGCAGCAGGTCCAAACCCCCCCTTGCCTGTGATGAGTGGCTGACACTGCAGTCTGCCCCAGTGAGCGGGGGCTAGCTGGTGACTGGCAGTAGCCTATGACTGAGGCGAGGAGGGGATAGTGGGTGGGGGTTCCCCTGAGTGGGGAGACCCACAGAAACTGTGGGGGTACTTCCTGGGGGCAGCACCCAGATAAAGGGTCATCCGGGGTCCGGGAGGGACATGGGGGCCAGCGCAGGGCGAGACACCGGCCGACAGAGGGCGCTCTGGGGGCTGGACAGCTAATTCTCTGGATGACCAGCAGGGGGCGCTTCCGGGTGAGTCTGCGCACGGTTACAGTGGGTGAACGACTGGTTGAAAGACCCTACTGAAAGAGTAGTTATAATGGTTCACTCTCAAACTGGGGAGCTCTATCTAGTGGGGCTCTGTAGGGATCTGTCCTGGGTCTAGTACTAGTCAATATGTTCATTAATGACTTGGATAATGGAGTGCAGAATATAATTATAAAATTTGTGGATGACCCCAACAAAGGCAAATGCAAAGTACTTCACTTAGGGAGAATAGAATCACATGGAGCAAATACAAAATGGGGAATAGCTAGCTGGGCAGTTGTACAGCAGAAAAGGATCCGGGGGTTATAATGGATCACAAACTAAATATGAATAAAAAATGTGATGCAGTTGCAAAAAAAATTAATATTATTCTTTGGTATATTACCAGGAGTGTCATGTGTAAGACACTGGAAGAAATTGTTCCACTCTACTACTTAGGGGGGGAGGGATAGCTCAGTGGTTTGAGCATTGGCCTGCTAAACCTAGGGTTATAAGTTCAATCCTTGAGGGGGCCACTTAGGAATCTGGGGCAAAATTGGTCCTGCTAGTGAAGGCAGGGNCTTAATATTATTCTTTGGTATATTACCAGGAGTGTCATGTGTAAGACAAGGGAAGAAATTGTTCCACTCTACTAGGCATTGCTGAGGCCTCAGTTGAGTGTTGTGTCCAGTTTTGGGCACCTCACTTTAAAAAAAGATGTTGACAAATTAGAAAAAGTCCAGGTAAGAGCAACAAAAATGATAAAAGGTTTAGAAAAACTGGCCTATGATGAAAGGTTTTAAAAAACAAGAACCCTGGGTATGTTTAATTTTGAAAAAAGAAGACTGAGGGGTGACCTGATAACAGCCTTCAGATACATTAAGGGCTGTTAGAAAGTGGACAGTGACCAACTGTTCTCCATGTCCACTGAGAAGAACAAGAAATAATTAGCTTAATCTGCAGCAAAGGAGATTTAGGCTAGATATTAGGAAAAACTTCCAACTGTCAGGATAGCTAAGCACTGGAATAAGTTACTGAGGGAAACTGCGGAATCTCTGTCACTGGAGGTTTTTAAGAAGAGATGAGACAAACCACTCCAGGGATGGTTTGGGTATACTTGATCCTACCCCAGTGCAGGGGGCTGGACTAGATGACCTCTTGAGATCCTTTCAAGCACTACATTTCTATGATTCTGTGAAAACTTGTTGTGCCCGTCATCTTTCCTCGGTTTGTCCTCATATGTAACATTGCATACTTGACAAGAAGATGCAAAATTCAGATATTTCCTTTATTACTTAGAAAACCAACTATCTTAAAGATTTTCTTTGTCGGCCGGTTATTTGTATTATTTTCCTCTGTATCTTACAGACAAAGCGTATGAAACACAGAGATTCAGTAAGAAACAGGAAAAAACAATGTGACAAGAAAAACCTTATGAGGCATTGTTTATTTACCATTTACAGAAGAATCAATAGACACTCTAGTCAGTTAAATAGATGGCGCGTCATAAGATATTTTACTGTATGTTCCCCTGAAAAGGTCTCAAATTTGTCTTAAATAACTAGATAATGTTATTTTAGAATTAAATATAGAGATATACCTTGTAAAATTAATTCACTCACAAAAAGGTAAATATCCAATTATGATATTCCAGTAAAAATGGAAAAATAACTTGTCAGGTACCAGTGAAATTATGTTTCCTAGTTATTTTCTGCAATTGACAAGATTTCAGGGACGACCATTGTAGATGGAAAGATCATATATAATGTTTTGTCATGCGGTGAGTGTGCTGTATATCTTGATTCTCTTTCACTGAGGATACTCCTCTGGGGGAGGGGACCCCAGTTATTAGGAAGAGATAAGTAATGATAGTCGGTGATTTGATTGCCAGAAATATAGATAAGTGAGTTTGTGATGAGCAGGAGAACTGCATGGTGGATTGCCTTCTCAGTGCAAAGGTTGCCTTCCCCTCAAGATATCTAGATAGACTTATGTGCAGTGCTGGGGAGGAGCCAGTGGTTGTGGTACATGTAGGTACCAATGACCTGGGAAAGACAGGAGAAAGGTCCTGGAAGCCAAGTTTAATGTCTTACTTAGCAGCCTAAAGTCCAGGAACACCATGGTAGCATTTCTGAAATACTTTCAGTTCCACACCCAGGACCAATTAGACAGGCAGAACTGCAGAGTCTCAATGCACGGATCAGATGGTGTTGGGAGGATGGATTTAGGTTTATTAGGAACTGGGGAACTGTTTGGGAAAGAAGGAGCCTAGACAGGAAGGATGAGCTCCATCCAAACCAAACAGAACCAAATTGCTAGCATATAAAATTAAAAAGGTTGTAGAGGAGTTTATTTAAACTAAGGGCTGGGGGGAAGCCATCAGGTGCAGAGGATAAAACTCTGCAGACAAAGACATCCCATAGCGGAGGATTTATTAAATGTGATACCCTATATCCTAATAAGGAGAAGAAGCTTGAAGTTGAGAAAGTACAGGTAGGGACTGAAGAGAAACAGTAAACAAAGAGTTCCATTTAATTACATCCCATGAAGTCAGACAATTAAATATTGACAAATTTGTGTATAAATACTACAAGTCTAAATACTAAGATGGGTGAATTTGAGTTCCTGGTATTAAATGACGTTATTGATATAATAGGTATCTGTAGCGAGGCGGGACTCACCCACGCGGCGCCTCCTGCTGGTTGTCTCGGGAATTAGCTCTTCCAGCATCCTGGAGTGCCCTCTGCAGGCTGGTGATCCCACTTTCGCTGGCCCTGTGTCCCTCCCAGGACCTGGTGCCCCTTTATCTGGGGTGCTGCCCCTGGCAGTACCCCTTTCTCTCTCAGGGCCTCCCCTCCCTGGGGAACCCCCACCCACTATCCCCACTTGGCCTCCTTGGATGGATCTTTCTTTATCCAGTAGTCTGGAAACATAAACTGGGATACTACAAAGGGTTGGGAAATCAATATTTAATTTTATCTCAAGGCACATCTACACAGCAGCTGGGAGACGTAATTCCTGATGTGACATTCATGTGTGAGCTCTGCTTGAGCAAGCTCTAAAAATAAAGGAGTGGCTACTGCAGCACCTTGGACTAGCCACCCGTAATATGTACCCAAGGGGTCGGACAACATTGTACTCAGGAGGTTAACTCATGTTGCCATGGCCACACTGCTCAAGTAGAGTTAGCATGTGTATGTCTACCCAAGTTGGGAATTACACCTCTGAGCTGCTGTGTAGATGTACCATTAGTATATATGGGTAGTCTACAAGCAGCGGTAGTGTATACCGTGAATCGGTTGTGATTGACACTTCACACTGCTTTTGATTGGAAAGCTGAACATTGCATAACTATTTGAACCTATGACCCTGCAGGCCTTCTAATTTTAAACATTCTCTTTCCAATAGTCTCTCAAAACATTCTCTGCCTTATTCATAGATCCTTTTATGCTAGCCAGGTGACGTATTATTGAATCACTGTAGCTTAAAATGGTTTTCCTTTAGAAAGGCAATTTAATCTGCATCATCAAGTCTTTCCTATTTGCCTTTGTAGCAAGTGTGTCTTTTCCTTTTCAGTTTTGACAACTCCATTGCTAATGTCTCACATTTTATATCTTTCCTGGTCATTTGGCAGGTGCTCAGGTGTGGCTCCTAGGGCCAGAATTATATTTATATAGTTGGACTCTATTTTGTGCCTGCAATTCTCTGCCAGTAAATCTTTTTTAGGTGCAATTAAGTGTGGGGAGGAATGATGGTGATATGGGGAGGGATTTCTAAACGAATTAAGTGTTGGCTTAACTCTGCTCTATTGAAATCAATAGTGAATCTCCCTGTGAGTTCAATGGTAGTAGAATTAGGTAGTAGAGGCTCCACCCTCTAAGTGAGGATGAAAAGAGGAGCTGCTATAAATCCCCAGTGAACAAGGGGTTTGTATGGGCTCAGCTTACCCCTACCTTTCCACATGAATTTAGGGAAAGCCATATAAATTAACTGCTAGGTAGATGGAGAGAGAAACATTCATCTTGTATCTAAGCCCTCATGCCTATAGCTATCTGATAGCAGAGGCAAGTCAGGTAAGTAGGGTGTCATGTATCCAGTTTTGTGTCAGCAGCTTATTTACTGCAGGCTTAAAATTCAGGTGCAAATTTTGTGGGTGCAAAATGAAGGTTGGGCTACACTCCTGTGAGAATGTACCCCTGTAAAGATGGAGGTGTTGGCACCTAGATAGGAGGGGAAAAAAGAGAGAGCAAGAGAGGGCCTCTCACCAAGACCCTGGACGTGTAACCCCCTCCCCCACTTTGTAAGAGTTGAAATCTGGATCCAAAGTTTATTAGAGTTGGGCTCAAATCACAAACAACTGGAACACATACAACATAGTAGAACTGTATTATACAGTATACCATTCATACAAGGCATACCCCAAAGTACTTTCCAGAGTTAAATGATGCAAGACACTGTAACCATTCAATAACCACAACAGGATGTAAATGGAAGATGGAGTCAGTTTGGCATGAACATGCAATCTCCACAATTACTCGTATTGCTTTGGAAGAGAGTTAGCATTATGTTGGCAGGAAGGTGGAGCAGTTCTCCAGTTGGTAGAGGTTTTGAGACATTCTGACAGCCATAGAAAGTCACCATCATCAAACGCCAATGGCTTGGCAGTTTGAAATCCCCCAAATGAATCCCCTCATTCCTATTTCATGAAATTCTGGACCTTCAGTGGTTATACCAGCCCCTTCAACTGAGAGGGAAATAAGTTAATAGTATTGGCTTCTGTACTGAAAGTCTAAAATGTCATTTTGCCATGAGACAATATTGGTTAGCGTATTAATGCTAGACAGGGTCAGAAAAATTCTTTGCCAATAAAATTTTCTCACACACACACGTTCATGACTTTTTTATTCTCCAGTAATTAAAAACTCTTTTAAATTAATTCCAAATTAAAATAAGCATTTTCTTCCTGATAATAAAATATTTTATCTTCTGACTCAGCACTGAAACATTTTGCCTATGGAGCGAATGCTGATATTCCACATGGCTGCTGGGAAAGGCTGTCAGAAAGGGCTTTGGTTTTAGAAGGTGGTCAGCTCTTATGGCTGACTGAGGATGTGCTCAGATGCTACAGTAATGGACACCCTAGAAATATAGTGATAAGCCAAAGCTTTGTTACAAGCCTCTATCAGGAGACAGCACATTGTTGTACTGTATTAGGAGCAGACTGGAAGGCACATTGTAACTCCTAGAGTCTCTCAGTCACAATCCGCTTCCCGGATTCCCCCTTGCACTAGGGCACTGGGGCCAAGGTTCCACCCATTCCCCACCCAGAGATGCAGAATGGGGACATAGTGACTCTGGAGGGGCTGTTCTCCATCCAGCACAGGAAACACACCAGGGGAATAAGGAGGCATCTTATGCTCCTTTACTTCCCTGTATGGCCATGCAAACTGGGCCATAATTTGGCCCATTGATAGACAAATGCAGATTTTTATTTCTAGTGGTTTTCCCCAAGTGCAATTTTTTCCCCACATTTAAAGACCGTATTGCAAAGTGCCTGATTTTGCAAGCTTTGGACATGCAGAAACTAACTCACTGGACTCAATGGGAGTTCTAAGGGAAAGGCCATGCAGAGATAGGATTTTATCTGTGGGCCTGTTTCTATATTTAATAGCACGAAGTGCCTTTCCAACGTCCTGTTATTGACTGGAGTGACCCTGCCTGAAGGAAAGGCTGAGCATTATTTTCAAAACGTGTTTTGATAGCATTAAAAAAAATCTGCTGTCCTCATTGCTTTCGCCATTATTGTTGGACAATCACAAAGGAAAATGGTAATCATATTAATGACAATAGAAATCACTTAAATGTTAACTTCTATACAAATAACTCAGATCTGACAGACCATCTGAGCACTGTATAGACTTCTACATTGGAGATGTTGTTTCCTTGCTTGAGAAAAAAATGCCTGTGGCCCACTTAAATCGCATTTGTCAAGCAAGATGGTCACTCAGAACCAGTCTATGCAATTGAGAATGGCATCTATGAAGGCAAAAAACAAAACACAACAGTTCAAACAGAGTACATGATATAATGACGCTTGTGTGAGCATAACTGTAATGCATTATGGAAGAACATGCAGTTGAAATACTGACAACCTAAGTTACTAGTCAGACATCTGATGATGAGACTTTCAGATTGTTGAACGAGATAGAGACAAAATCTGTACCATTTGCATGTGAATCAGTCCTTGGCCATTCCACTAACTTGAATGGAATTACTCTGGATTTACACCATTGTAACTGAAAACACAATTTGACCCCTTCTTCCTTGAAAGAAGGAACTACAGAGATGTTCCAGCTACCCGACTCTTTCCATTTGTTTTTTACATTCACTTGTTGTCTCTCCCCTTAACCCAGAACCTCTTTGGAATTGGAACTCTCTCTTACTATGTATTTGTATAGCCCTCAAGACAATGGACTAGAGACCCTGGACACTGCTATAACAACAGCAATAGTAATAATAAATTAATCAATCAACTCTAAGGCTCCAAATTTACAAATACTTACGTACATGCTTAATTTTGTGCACATGCATAGGCCCACTGAAGTCAACGAAACGACTCACACACAGAAAGTTAAGCGTGTACCTAAGCGTTTGCAGGATCAGCGCCTCAGGAATCTTTCAGCAATCTTCGGTCCCAGTTCTGCAGTTAACTGCCCCCAATGATTTCTTTGGAACTCCAACTGGGATTTAGACCCTGGGTCTTAGGTTAGAAGCCTTCAGAATATGCATTGCAACAAACCTTCTTGGAATGTCAGTGCAGTATTATTCAGGTCAACAACCAAAGACTTCCTAAGCAGTTCACAACTGCCAATTCCAAGCATTCAATAATCATAAACTATGCCCCCCAAAATCAAAAGATTTGGGGGGGGGGGGAAATGAACAGAGTTCTTTTCATTAGCCTTATGATTTTTGAGCCATTAGAGGTCACATTATCAAGCTATTCTCCACAACCACAAGAGCTAGAAACTTGAGTCTTTTTAAATAAAATATGAGATTCTCCTGTAATCCCAGGACTCCAGGAGCTGGGGCTTAAAAGAAAACACCAAAAATCATGATACAATTGAAAGAGTTGACCCATTCTTATCTTATTTATTTGTTGAGTTATAACTTATCTTTCATTTTAAAAATTAAGCACATAAAAAGCATCTAGCTGTGCACATGTTAACACACGTCTTTATTTTTGCTTTCCTTGTTGGCCCATGTCCTTCCAATTGTCTGTTACACCCATTGGTTGCAGCTTAATTAGATTGAATGTTTTTATGGCAGGGGCTGTTTTTACTCTGTTTCTACATCCCGGTGCACAGAGTGGCCCCAATCTTGAATGCAGCCTCGCAGTGCTATTGTCATATAAATAATCCTGTTCAACAAAAGACCATTGGTCTAGAAATTGAATATTTTAAAAAGGGCATAGAGCTGCTCAATTTAGGTATAGAGCTGGTCAGAAATTTTTCAACAATGTTTTCCGGCCCCTAAATGCCATTTGACACCAAAATGTTTTGCAGGAACATGACAGTTTTGACAATTTTTTTTTTTTTTTTTGGCCAGGAAAGTTTCTCGGGTCCAGAAAATAGAGCACTCAGCTGGGATGTTAGAAATTCAGGCTCCAATCTGTGCTCTAGCTAAATCAGAGTCGTGTGTTTCATCCCAGATCACTCTGAACCTCTGTATCCCACGTCCCAGGCAAGTGCTCTAATCACGGGGCTAGAGAGACAATCTGTAGCTCTTACCCAATGAATATTTAATGATTTACACAAAGTGCATTAGCACCGGCAGAAAAGATGAACATCACATCCACACCAAAAGCACTTTACTGATATACATATAGCAGTATATAATACTGGCAAAGTGCCCCTAGCATGGAGGCAGCATATCCCAGCAAAGCTGTGCTTTTACTGGCATGGCTTATTCCACTCCTTCCCCCCAGGTAAAAAAAGCACACCAATAAAAGCACAATTTTGCCAATATACATGCACTTTCTCAAGGGGCTATTTGCAGCCCTTTACACTAGCAAACATCTGTAACGCAGATATGGCCTCACAGTGCAAGGCTAACTAGACAGCCAGGTCTCCCGCTTCCTACCACCATATGTTCAAGGCTCTGCCTGATTCAGACCTGGGATAAAAAACTGTTTTGCATCAGGTGAAATATGGACTTAAACCAGGATCTCCCACATCTCAGGTGAGTGTCCTAAGTAGCGGGCTATTCTCTTGCATGCTTCCCTCCCCCATAAAATAAAAAATGGTCTCATTTTTCTACCAATGAAGAACAAAAACAATTGTCAAAACCTCACCTGTTTTTTTGTTTTGTTTTTGGTTTTTTTTGGCAAAATGGAATTGTTTTCCAGCCAGCCCTATCTGGGTGTCTAATGTTATGGTAGGATCTAATCTCTCTGATTGCATTAGATATTGTGGATGGCTGTATTACAGCTTTTTAAAACTATAGGGAGGAACATCATGAACTACAAAACAAACCTTAATCAGCTTTAGAGAATTACTAGTATCCTCATAGCCTTGGTAGTGAATCTGGCTTTAAGTAGCCCTGGACAAAATTCACTCCTGTGCAGAGGGCCAGCAGAAGACCTACAAAGTATTACACTCTTACTAAAAACCCTTTGGGTTCACCATGTGCACAGAGGTGAATTTCACCTAATGTGAATATGACTGTAAACGTTGCCGGTTAAAGGGAAGAATGGGAGGCTGTGATGAGGAGTCCACCCCACACAAGCCATGAGAGGGTTCATATGGGCCAGAAGGAGCCAGTTGACCTGATATGCTGCCCGTGGAGGGAAGCCAGGGGTTGGTAAAACACTAGTTACAGATGAAGCCTAGCTGAGCTGGAGTAGAGCCAGGAAGTGAGAGCAGGAAGAGTCTGTAGGGAAGAAGTCTGCAGTCACTCCCTAGTGGGAAAGGGAGTTGGCTAGAGACAAGGAGGAAATTCTGGGGGAAGAATAAACCCTGGAATGGACTGGGGAGACCAGGAAGAGACTGGGATAGGTGAAGTAGACAGGGAGAGCAGAGGAATCGCTAGTGATGCATAATCCAGAAATAGACAAGGAGACACAGAGGTGGGGTAAGAAGGCACCCAGGGACCCAGCAACAGGGTCTGAGACTGACTAAACCTGATTGCCAGTCATAGTGTGCCTGGGCTGGAACCCAGAGTAGCAGATGGGCCTGGGTTCACCCCACTGGGAAAGTAGCATAGGATGGTCCTAGAGACTTGGAATGGAAGATCCTCTGAGACAGCATCTAGACAGCTTGTCTGATGGGACTTTGTTACCCTGGAAATGAGGGAATATATAATGACCTGGCCAGAGGGATGAGTCACAAAGAGGGAGCTCCCTGAGACACAGAGAGAGAGAGAAAGAGATGGGCCCCAGAGTGAGCAACTGACAGGAAGAGGCTAATTCCCAGAGTCAGCCACAAGGAGGCGCACTTGCAGTGAGTGGTGCCCCTTTACAGAGGCAAGAGACTTCAGTTCTATTCCTGATTCTGATGCAGCCTTGCAATGTGATCTAGGATAAGTCTCTGTGCCCCAGTTTCCTCATCTGTAAAAAGACCATGATAATACCCACCTTTGCAAAATGACTTTGGGTGTGCCTACTCTGCAGTAAAACACCTGCAGCTGGCATGTGTCCGATAACTTAGGTTTGCAGGTCCTGGCCCTTAGGGCGAGGGTCCCAGAACCAGGAGGCCTACATTGGAATTTTATAACCTTGCAGCCTCAGCCCCGGGAGCCAGAGTCAGCTGATGCAGGAGAGCAGCAGCTCTTTAATTGCATTGTAAACATTGTGGTGGGTTGGACCCCCCTTGTGGGGTGCCACCTGATGTGCTGGGGTCCCACGGAGCCCACCGGTCCCACCAGCCTGGGTCTGTGCTGCTGTGTCAGGCTCTCCAGCCCCCTTCCAGCACACACACAAGTAGGGACATGCCCAGCTGTAGAATCACACAGAGTCTGCAATCAGCTCTGTGTGGAAGGGCTCAGCTCAGGAAATTGCCCAGCACTCAGGTGCACATCCCCTCTGCAGTGTAAACCCAAAATTATATTGTCTTGAACTGTATGGAAATGTATACGGCGCAAGCTCATGAAATTCGCCTCCTCCCTCAATATGGAGGAAGATATGCACAGCTCTTTGCCTGCCCTCTCCCCAGTTATGGGTTTTAGAAAACAAAACAATTTTATTAACTACAAAGGATGCATTTTAAGTGTTTATAAGGGATAGCAAACCGAACAAAGCAGATCACGGCGCAAAATAAACAAACACACACCCTAAGCTTAATTCACTAAGGAAATTGGTTACAAATAGTAATCTCTAACCTAAATGTTGTTTTAGGCAGGTTGCAGAGGTTCTGCAGCTTAGAGTTCCAGGTGTTTGTCTTCACAGGCTAGACCCCTGTCTCAGCCTGGGTCCCAGTCTTTTCTCCCCAGATCAGTCTTAGGTGTTTACAGCAGTCATCCTGGGCGGAGATTCAGTGAAGAACCAGACACCTTGATTAACTCACTCTCCAGCCTTAAATAGGATTAACATTAGGTGGGAATCTTCTGTTTCTCTGTTAGATCCCCACCCTTCTTCAGTGGAAAAGTACCAGTAGTGTCCAAGGTGGTATTTCATACCATGTGACATCATCACATGACCTTGCAGTGATGATGCATCACATGACCTTGCATGACATGACCATGAGACAAGGTTTATTTGTAATGTCCACAGGAACGAACTCCAGGAAGATGGGAGATCAGCATCTTCAAGGACTCATTGTCTTTCCTAATGGTCCATTCAGGCTGATTGCATACTGTCTGGTGGGCATTCCCCAAGTACACACACAGTTGTAATTGTTACATAGTCGATATTCCTAACTTCATATACAGAAAGGATACATGCATACAAATTGGATAATTACATTCAGTAAATTATAACCTTTCCAATGATACTGCACATGACCCATCTTGCATAAAATATATCATAATTATGCCATATTCATATCATAACAATATTTCTATGAAGAATATGGGGCGTAATGTCACACATACTCTTTAAGATTCTTAGATGAACGGTTGTACCCAAGCAGAAACTATAGTATTAGTAAGTGATCAAAATTTTCATTTTATGATTAGGGCTGTTTCGATATCCGGTGTTTGTGACACAGAGAACTCTGACCAAAAGCAGAAGGAATATGACAGAGCACAGACAGGAATGGATTAGTCACTCTGCACAACTCCCCACAGCTTTGGACTTTCACGCATTCTGAGCCCCCGTAATGAATAGCCGCGGTCACTTTCACACATTTCTAACAAGAGTTGCCACAACTTGGAACAGCAAAGAAGCGGAAGCTGGTTAATTAGTTTTGATTTTGTTGTAGATCTGATTTTTCTTTGTTTGTTTTGTCTTGTTTTTCTTTTACTCTGAAGTAGATGATACATTGTATGTATACCAGGAGTATAGACCAGAGCCCTGAGTTTATAAAATGGATGCCAGGCCATGTTTAAACTGTAAGCTGTTTGGGGAAGGGACTGTCTACTTCTCTGTTTGTACAGTGCCGAGCACAATAGTCAGTCCATAGGCACTACCATAATAAACATAATTAATAATAGGGACTTATTTCAATGGCCTGATTTTCAAGTCCTCAGCATCCAGCAGCTCCCATTGAGGTCAATGGTTATGCAGGTGATCAGCTTTATAGGATATCAGTGGGGAGAAAGAAGGAGGAACAAGATCCCTTTCTACATATATTGTGGTGCTCGTGTATTTGAATTCCATCCGTTCACTTGGCCGTGCCGCAGGAGGCTCAGTATAATCTGGGACCATGTGCAATATATTGCCAAAAACATTGTGATGCTACTGGGAGTGCATGAATGCTGACTTTCTATGGTCTGTTGCTCAGCCAAATCCAGTTAGGTTTTCACAGAGACAGCATGGGCAGGCTCTGGCCTTTAGAATCTTCCCCTGATAAGTTTCAATTTTCTACTGCCATCCGAGACACTACAGCTGTTCAAAGTCAGAAGACATTTTTCACATAGACAAAAATAGTTTCCCCCCTCCCCACAAGCTTTGCTCTTGAAAACAATTAAATCACTTTTCTTCAAACTTTTTGGAAAGCAAACCCACATTCAGGCAGACATGAAGCCTGGAAAATTTCAACCTGAATGGCTAACTCTGACAAAGCCATAAGCAACTTAATGGGGGTGGGGGAAGGGAGAAGCAGCTTATAAGGGAACATGGTGGAAAAACTTAGTAGAGCTGTTTGAATCAACTCCAGATATAACTAACCTAAAACAAGCTTGCTACTATGCTCTAATTTAAGCAGTTTTAAATTTCTTATCAAACTCTCTGGTAGGTGGAACCTCAAGTAATTTGCAATCCTAATCTTTTAGTTTCTTAGATTATGTTATTTTAACCAAATGATAAAACAATGGCAGGTTTTTTAGTTCATAATTCAAAATTCATTCAAGCTTCTGTCACTATTCAGTTCCAGGTAACAATAAACACATTATGTCTTTCAGCTCTAGTTGTCTGATGCTTTCTTTAGACTATATTTCCACAGCCTATAGATATACTTTGTGCCTAAGAAATAGTGCTATACTCAGCTAGTGTCATGAGTTTTCAGAGTTCAAAATTGTTAATCACTGTTGATCCAAAATTATTTCTAGGTATCAATGAAAGACACCAGAAGGAACCTGTGTGATCATCTAGTGCCTTCCTGTATTACTTAGGCAAAAGAATTTCACCTAGTAATTCCTGCATTAAGCCCTTATCCTGTTGGTGAACTTGAGCCTCTTTTACTTATGTACCTGTCACTTGCAGGGTTTTTATAATTCAGGAATGACCTTTCGAGGAGCACTCAACTTGAAATGACTGGCTTGTCACCTTGATAGGATATATATGTATACTATCTTTGGGTCATATACTCCGTTACTCTGTCTCTGCTTTAAGTCATTTAAGTGCATTTATGCACTGACTGGTCCAGATTCTCAGCTGGTGTCAATGGCGCTATGCCAGTTGACACCAGCTGTGAACCTGGCCTATGTGTATTCTGGGGCAGATAGGATGTGTGGTCCCTAGCATGAAGCTGCTCTAATATACTATCTGATTCCCATAGCTTCTTATCGGTCTTGGGGAAAGTGAGAATAGTCACAACATGATGCACTCTGGCCATGTCTCCACCCTGCTCCACCCCTGCCAGGAGCTGGGAGCAGTGCTAATGTACAGCCCTTATGCCCGCTCTACACCAGCCAGGGGTAACCTTGCTGAAAAGGAGTATTCTTAAGGAGTCACTTCTACTCCTTTTAAGGACCTTTTAAACTCCCAGAGCAGCCCAAAGGAGCCATTGTGTAACTGAGGATCAGGTTCTTTCTTACTTACCAAGAGAGGACAAGGTATTTAGTTGAATACACCATCTCTTGTTTCACCATTTGAAATTGGCTGGTCGGTAGGGGCAGGCAGAAATTTCAGTTCATGTCCATGTGGCTCAAATTGAAGTGTTGATGTCAAAGTGTCACCACTCAACAAATGAGTTATAAAGTAGCAGCAAAGGGATAACTGTCTGAGAGAACATGGCTGGAACAATTCCATCAGCCCATGACATTTTCACAGGCACCAGTCAGTAGCAAGGGGGGAAAAATGGATGAAACCACATCACCCAAAATAGCGTTGTTGCAGCCTGCATTCGTTTAGCATTTCAAATGGTTGTTGCCTAACGTGGAACTTCGTGTCATGTCTGCTCCAGGTATGTGGGACTGTGCAAGAAATGAGTGAGGTGTTTCAGAAGGAAACAGCAGACATGAATCACAAAAGGGATCTGAGCAGAGATCTAATTCCACTTCACAGTGTAATAAACAGCCCTTTAGCTTAACTCAGAGGAAGAAAACAAGACGCTGTTATGGGGTAAACAATACTTTAAAAAACAGCGTTTTTTACTGATATGCTGGTTTTGGGGGAAATTCAAAGATCGGTAATACCATGTTTTATTTTGCTTCTCATAGTATTTGGAACTCTGCATGTTATTATTAATTATTATTACTACAGTAGAACTAGAAGCCCCAGTCAGATGGCATCTCCTTGAGCCAGGGATAGTACAAACATAGTCAGACGTTTATGGGGCAGAGGAACACACGCACCCCAAACATTGAATGGACAAAGACATTTCTTCAACCTGAAGATGTGACTGAGTAGTCTCTGAAATATCTTGCACTGTTCACCAGGATTTGGTTCAAAGATTGTTGGGTTCAATGCAAGTTTTTCTATTGATTTCAATGGGCTTTGGATTATATCCTACCTGAGTGTAGTCATGTGTCACATTTATTCTTCTGCAGTAGAGAAAAGGTCATCATATTTCTTTCATAGACTTCATCAGTTCAGACCCAGTCATTTTTGGGGAACCAAATAGGTGGTAGCTTGGAAGGGACACTTGCTCTGCCAGTTGAGATTGGGGAAGTCAGTGTGAAAGCTTCTAACAGCATCTCTCAGATGAGGTCTACATTAAGAAATGATCAGTGATCTGAACTTTTTTGGAGTCACTGAAAGTAGAAAAGGTGAGCCAGGGCCAAAGAAAAATAGCACAAATTTGCTTCTATTGTTCTATGAAATTGGCTCGAGTTTGTGAGTGAAGGGCTGGTAGTGAAGGCACTTCAGCCTTTAATACAGTCTTTGTAAAGAACATGTGAGTTGAAAATATGAGCCTCTAGGATGGCCCAGTGAGGCAGCCATATTTGATCTTGCAATGTCAAAAATTCCAGTTAATTTCCCGTCTGGGTTTCTCTTGTTCTCTTGATGGGTAGAGTTTATTAAATTAAAACATGGGCATTTTAGATCTTTATAAAATGCCAAAGGGCACCCACCACAAAACTGAGACCAATTTGAACCCTATTCTTCCCAGCTGACTCCCTCACTGACTGTGTAGTGGCTTATGGACAGCTAACAAAAGCCTTTCATGTCTAGGCTGATGGTTCAACTCCAACCCCAGTCAGTAGTGATGGCAGTGTGGTGATCTAGGTGAAATGTGTGGTGGGGGTATCAGTCCAGTTCCTAGTAGCCTGGTATATAACACAAAAGTCCCCCCATTGTTGCGTAGTAGTTGATCTCTGTGTTAGCAACGATATCAGTGAGGTCAATGACAGAATGGGCACATAAAAACTGCACTCCCTGTCTCACTTAAATGACATTCCTCTAAGTCACAGCAAAACACACTGGAGCAGGCAATGATTGGGGAAGTTTGCATTTGCCTTTCCAATGCTGTATCCATTCTTTTGAGAGAGGTAAGTCTCCATTGCCGCCAAGAGCTGTTTATTTTTCCTTTTTTTTTTTTAAATGAATATGGGTCACTCATTTACCAAACAAATCATGAAACATGAAGAGAACCTGTACATGATTGATGAGGTGATAGAGACACTGGACGAGACCATATTTGACGAGTCCAGCAAAACAGAAGGCAGCTCACTTTCCAAAATCAACTCTCTTTCAGGAATGAAAGTCTGATGTGTCCTTGGAATCAGGGGGAGGAAAATAATGGGTTACTTTTAGCTAAACTTTGTGCCATGTGAACCCACTAACTCCTCTTTTATCATCCAGGGGCCGAGAGCAAAAGAAGCGTAACCTTTCCCATGGGCTGTGTCCTGGCATTAAGAAACAAGTGTTGACTATTGAAGATATTGACACTAGAACATAGGGTAAGCATTAGCCAAAAAGCTTCAGCCTTCAGTTCCAATGTGGAAATACTGTCTGATGCCATATAGTTTTAGACTGTAATGACCTGCCCTAGTAAAGGGCCGTGTGTAGCCCTTAAAGGCTTGGAAAATGTACCATAGGGAACAAGCCACTTCAGGGGAGAGCAGAGACCATGAGTGGATCATGTCTTCCCCTAACTAACTGATGGCAACCAGTAATTGAAATCCAGGGGACTGATGCATATCCTATTCCTTCTTGTACTTCAGTTTCCTACATTTCATTTGTTTTGCACTGGGTATCTCAATCAGGCCCTCAGTAACAGACGCCCTTTTCCTCTCCACCAATGGATAGAACATGGGTGCATATGTAATACTGACAGACCCCGGTTGTCGGCGGGCAGGATCAAACCTGGGACCTCTGGAGCTAAATGCATGAGCTAAAAGCCAACTGGATATTAGTTAAAGGCTGTAAAGAAGAGTAAATCTCACTCTCTCTCGCAGTGCCACTAGATGGGACAGAACACCACACCCAGGGGGGGTGTGGGTTACACACAGGGCCAGCGCAACCCATTAGGCGACCTAGGCGGTCGCCTAGGGCACAAACATTTGAGGGNGGGGGGGGGGTTACACACAGGGCCAGCGCAACCCATTAGGCGACCTAGGCAGTCGCCTAGGGCACAAACATTTGAGGGGCGCTGGCGCCCCGGCCGGCCATGGAAATTTGGGGGCGGGACCTTCCACCGCCGCTGTTGGGGGCGGCATTTCGGGGGCGGGAACTTCCGCCGCCTAGGGCGCCAGAAATGCTGGCGCCGCTACTGGTTACACATACAGCAAAACAAAGTGTCTGTGACTCAATTCATGCTGGCACATTCACTTTACCCACCTTCTTTTATTTGTTTTTTACCAGCTGCTAGTGCAGGTCAGAAAATCCTGTGCAGGAAGTCAGACTAGATGATCACAATCGCCTCTTCTAGACTAAAAGTAAGTCTAATTTTTTTGTCCTGTGAAGTTTTTGTTGATGAGATTCATACTTTTTTGTTCTTTAAAGCACCTTTCCCATCCCCTTTTCAAATGTTTGGTTGCAGGAAACAAACAAACATACATTTTGTGAGCTTTTAGTTTTTGTGAATAAATTCTCTCCCCCACAAAATCTATGAAAATTGATTTTTTTTCCCCACAAAAGGTCAAATTAACCTTATTCTATTGAAAAAAACCAAAACATTTTAACTGGAAAATTTTGAACCAGCTCTAGAAAATATCGTGTATGATGCATAAATTAAAACAGTAATTACTAAAAATGAATGCCAATAGCAGAAGCAGATGGACCAAGAGGAGAGTCACAGGCAAAACTACCATCTTTTTAGTTGAGCTCTGCAGACAAATGGTGACACAGGGAAGTGAGATGCTGAGGCTGCTCCAGCCAGCTGGAGCTGTGGAGAAAGTTCTTACCCCACCAGCAGAGGTGGTGAGGAAAGACAAAGTATTATTATTTATAGTATAAAATGCCCCTTTTGTATTTTTTTTTTCAGATTTGGTATTTGAGGAAATTGACTGTAACATCTTCATTTATGATCTAACTGTCTGCTACTTGTATCCATTATTGCCTCTTCCTATGGGCAGAAGAGCATATTATTCTAAGAGGAAGAATTGTCCGGTGGTTAGGTCACTAGCCTAGGATTTAGAAGACCTGCTCAATTCCGTGATCCTAGAATGACCTGGGTGACCTTGGGTAATCATATGGCCCTATACTCTTTAATATAGTTAGTCTTACAACACCTTTGTGAGGTAGGGCAGTACTATTGTCCCCATTTTACAGATGGGAAACTTGAGGCCCAAAGAAACCAAGTCATAGGCTAGTGCCCTGAGCACTTAGCCATGCTTTCTCTTTAAGAATATTGTGGTCCAGAGCACATACAAGTGAAAAATATGTTGATTCAGATAATGGCACAGTTCCTTAAAACTTCCCCTTTTCAAACATTCAAGGAAACTCTTGGAAAACGTGATCCATTTGCCATAAAGCTTGTGCATATAATAAGCACAAAAAATGTCAAGGCTGGTGACCTGTGCTCTATTCAATTGCTTGGTCATTCTCCTTGATCAATTCAGGACAATCTCTTCAGGGCCCAGCACTTCACATCGGTCAATTTCTGTCACTTTTCAGCATCATCTATAATTTTTGAATGAACTACTGTTAGGACAGCAAGTCTGCTCCTGCTCCCTCTGAACTTAATGGCAAAACTCCCATTGATTTCAACAAAGACAAGATTGGTCCCATAGATTTTTTTTCTCTCCTTGCCTAACTGTTCTAACTCCATTATGTGAGCTAACACAGAATGTAAGGTTGCACGTATTGTATTAGTTTAAAATATTTTTTAAAAATTATGACAGCAGAAAACACCCTGGGGCAATATATTCTATCGGTTGTGTGCAGCGGAGGGGGAGCAATTAATTGCAAGATACGTGCAGAAGTGACAACAATTCCTGCATGGGAAACAAATGACTAATGTGGTGTTCTGTCAGCAGCGCTCAGAGACCAGGCCAGCTGCACACAATGCCCATAAATGCCCTACAGCACATACACTTGGGAATATGGCTAAATGCAATCTGGTAGGAATTGTCATCATAGACAGCTGCACTGTGATGGTGCCTTCAGATATATTGGAAAATACTATATGTAGAGAGTCTCCTAATCAATGCTACTAGAAGCAGCATTAGCTTTGATGAACTGTGTGTTGACCACAGCAAATGAGACACTGTGGTTGCACTGGTAGTAAGCAAACAACAATACTGACACTTTTAATACACTGAACATCAAAGTGCCTAAGGCCTTGTCTACACATAAATTTGCAATGATTTAACCAAAGCTGTGTTTGCAAACCTATATAAGTGAGGCTGGGACAAGTTTGTATGTAGATACTTATTTCACAAGCTAGCCTGCCTTAAATTGCTTAAACCAGAGGTTTGGTAAACCGCTTTCAATTAAATTGGTGAAACTTCTGTGTATAGACAAGGCCTGAGGTCACTTTTTAAAATGTGGGATTTGAGTTCCTAAATCACTTAGGAGCTTTTGAAAAATTTACCTCAGAAAAGAAGCCCTACACAGGAAGTTTGTGTGCAGCAAGCCAGGATGTGAATTTTTAGTGCATTTGCTACTCCACACAGATGCTCCATGTGGACACTCCTACTATGCACTAAAAGCATGCTTGTGCAGTTTAGCTTAGTACACTTTAAAGTACATTAAGCTAAAGCACCTGTAACCCACAGACCTCCTGGCTGTGGTGTTGTGGCACCAAGACCATTTAGAGATTAATGAGTCTGCTCTGTATAGGTTTTAGCTCATGCAGTAAAAGCTCATGTATTTAGCTCCAGAAGTCCCAGGTTCGATCCTGCCCACCGCCAACCGGGGTTTGTTGGTGTTACACACACAAAGGCATTTTTAGTATGAAGTAGGATGTACTAGTACATACTGAGGGTGTCCACATAGGAAGTTCATGCAGAGTAGCAAGTAAGCTGTGAATTCACATCCCAGCTTGCTGAGCACTAACTTACCATGTAGACAAGCCCCAATTGCTCTCATCAGAGAGACACTCTGATTTGGATTTTAACAGCTTTGCCAAACTCAGGTTGTAGGGTTTCAGTCACATGTACCTTCTAAAATGGAGTAGAACACACTGGTGGAGGTTCTCAGGGCTTCACCTGAACTTCTCTTCTTGTTTGGCTTTTTTTGTTTCAGGAAAGTAAAATACAAAGTCTGATGTCTGCCTCCACTGCCCTGCAGGTCGATGTGAATAGCAGTGTGCATCAGAATGTTGCACTGTAACTTCTCCATGAAGCGCTATGGGCATGAACATAAAGGTCCCGAGTTTGCACTGGTGTAGTCCTCAAAGTTCGTGCCCACAGCATCCACACAGGGGAGTTACAGTGCAGCATTCTGTTCACTGCTTCTGACATTGCTTTAGCCCAAACTGTGGGACACTGGAGACATGCCCTCAGACTTTCAAAGTTGCCTTAGGGTCTGGATTCCCAAAAACTCAAAGGCTGGGATTTCAAAAGGGGCCAAGGGAATTAGACGTCCTGTTGACTTTGAGCTCGGCCCCTAACTTCCTTAGGGAGCTTTAAATGTGAATAGACTCAGCCCTACTCATAAATGATTTTACTTTTGCCCACTTATGCTTTATAGAACTCAAGCTTAATTAAAATCATATGATAGAAGATTACAACAAATCATAATACAGCAAGTGGATACTGATTACAGACTGCGTTAAAGAAAAATATGCACTTGAAATTATAAATTTACTTTGAATTATTGTATAATAGCTGCTGCTCCCAAGTCTGGAAGGCATCTTCCTTAAGAAGGGAATGAAATGATAAACTTTTATTAGGTGGATCAGTAATATTTTCATGCGGTGGGCAGTGTCAGTTTATAAGAAGAGCAGATTACTATCTGCAATAACAAGGAGCATTAACTATGATTAATGAGACTGACTTTGAAAGTCAGACCAACTACACAATGTAATCTTCCTTTCTCCTCCAAGGCAATTTTATAAAGATACTTTTAAGTTTTAAATAGTAAAGCAGCCTACCGTTGCTGCTGCTATCAATGTATTTGGCAACTGCTCTTTAGACTTTAATTGCAAAAATGGGTTTTATTTTCCAGCTATATTATGTGAATAAGCACATTATATCACACAGCTGTATATGACTATAACTGTATATTGGGCAAAATTCAGCCCTGGTGTAAACAGCCACAATTCTATTAGTTTCAACAGAGCTGTACCTACTTACATTAGGACTGGTTTTGGTCCAATATGTGTCTTGTATTGGGAAGGAAGGAAATACTCTTAACATGGTGGTGCACTCACTTAACGTAGTATTCTTTTAAAATAATCACAGAAAGGATGGTGTTGAGACTAAGGCACTGGCCAGGTGTGATGAGACTGTCTGCCCCTAAAGGCAGTACTGACTATCGGTAAGTACGTCCTACCATCTAGACTGGCTCTTTCAGGGCTGGCCTTACCATGAGGCGAACTGAGGTAGCCACCTCAGGTGCCAGACTGTGGGGGGGCACCACTAGGACCCAGAGTGTAGAAAATTGTGTATGCTGCTGGTGCGAGGGGACATGGGGGTGTCATTTGAGCTTCCTGCCTCAGGTGCCGAAATGTGGGCCGGCCCTGGGCTCTTTACAAGTTGAAAGGTCCCATTATGGATACAATGATCTGGAAGATACTGGGAGAGAGGAAGTGGTCCTGGGAGTAATAGGGTTTGAGAAGAAAATCTAGTCCTGTCTACGAGCCTGGGACCAGAGGCCTGCAGAGAAAGGGCAGGGCAAGGCTCTCCTCTCACCCAGCCCCATGAGGATAAGCTGGGAGAAGGTGACCATTATAAATACAGCCTCATATCAGGGCAGATGCCTACAGTCACTGAGGAAAGTAGGAAGACTCTTGCAGGGCCCTTCGTTAATAGGGAGCAGACACCAGCAGGAGAAGGCTGACAAACCCTCTGAGCCTGAGGAGTAAGTGGGGACAGCTGAGGAAAATAAATTGCAACCAAGCTCCAGGAGGAGACCTGGAGATTCCTGGTAAGGAGAGGGACAATAGTTGCTTGAATTACCCAACTCCATGAGGACAGCTGTGGACTCCTGTCATAAGGAGAAGGCACAGAGACTGAGGCTACATCTACACTACCCGCCCGGATCGGCGGGTAGAAATCGATGTAGCGGGGATCGAAGTATCGCGTCTCGTCTGGACGCGATACATCGATCCCCGAACACGCTCACATCGACTCCGTAACTCCAGCAGAGCGGGCGGAGTTAGCGGAGTCGACGGGGGAGCCGCGGACGTCGATCCTGCGCCGTGAGGACGGGAGGTAAGTCAAAATAGGATACTTCGACTTCAGCTACGCTATTCTCGTAGCTGAAGTCGCGTATCTTATTTCGATCCCCGCCCCTAGTGTGGACCAGCCCTGAGAGGTAGTGCTAAGGTAGTTATTGCTTGAGCTATCCATGTTCCAGGAGGAGGGCTAGGTCTCCTGGCATAAACAGAGATACAAATTGAGAAGATAACCCTGAGGGGCTGGGAACAGAGTTTAGAGGGCAGACTTCAGAAGAACCCTGAAAGCCAGAAGCACCTTTGTTTCATTTGGGACTTTCTGTTATGGATCCTTTGTATGTGATTTTTTAATAAACAAGCCCTGAGGAGGGTATTATTGAATCAAGTGACAAGAGGGCCTGAAGTGAAGTTATTGGCTTCCTGAGAAGGAAAGCTGAGGCAGAGAATACATGAAGTGTCACATACTCACACCCTACCACATGAGGGACCCAAGCTGGGAAGGATTACATTGCTCATAAGCCTGGGACATGCTGAGGTTCTGTCTGCAAATAAGTGTCAGGTTTCCTACTTGCTGGAGGAGGACAATTGATTTGCAGATTAATGCTCAATCATTGGCAAGGCAATGCTTTCCAAAATTGTACCAATTGACTTAGGAGTCCAAAGTCCATTTTCAAAAGTTACTTAGAAGCCTAAGTCTCACTGACCGTCAACTAGACCTAGGCTCCTAAGCACCTAAATCAGTCTTGAAAATGGAATTTAGGTTCTAAGTAACATAGGAACTCTTGAATATTTTACCCCTAGGTGCCTACGTCACTTAGCATGTAGCTGTAAACTTTTCAAAAGTGTCTAACTACTTTACATTTGAAATTACATACTAAATATTGTGCACACTAGCATGCTACCTTTCACATCTGTATAAAATCTATAAACATGCATCAATCACTCTGTCAGCCTCAGCCTCCACGTTGGCTCATGGGAACTGTATTTCCAGCTCCCTCATGCCCCCATTCTCCTTGCAGGGGTCAGTCTACATCTTAGATGATACACCATGGTCTCTCCCTGCAGCTCAGCCCAGAGGGTGCATGTTAGACCTGCCATGCATACAAAAAGGATAGCTTTATTACTTGCTTATTGATGGCTCCACTATCAGCTCAGTAGCAGAACACATGGGCCAGCTGGTTAGAGCAGGGTGCTAATAACCCCAAGGTCATGGGTTCAAGCCCCATGCTGGCTATGCAGGATGGAGAAGGTGGCATCTACACTTTAACTGTGGGCAGGGCTGGCTCCAGGCACCAGCTTAGCAAGCAGGTGCAAGGGGCGGCACGTCCAGCTATCCTGCGGCAATTTGGCGGAGGGTCCCTCACTCCTGCTCAGAGCGAAGGACCTGCTGCCGCAGATTGCAATCATGGCTTTTTTTTTTTTTTTTCTTTTTGGCTGCCTGGGGCAACAAAAACCCTGGAGCCGGCCCTGGCTGTGGGGAATTAGCTCAAGCAGTAGCGTGCTCGCTTTGCATGCAAGACATAGTGGGGTCAATGCCCACATTCTCCAAGCAGTAGACTAAGGGCTCATGGTGGGCTAGCCAGCCAGGCAGGTAGCTGACTTTGTCCTGCACTTAGGATGGAAGAATCCCATGCAATGCTACAGACTAGGAACTGAATGGCTAGGCAGCAGTTCTGCAGAAAAGGACATAGGGGTTACAGTGGACAAAAAGCTGGATATGAGTCAACAGTGTGCCCTTGTTGCCAAGGCTAACAGCATTTTGGGCTGTATAAGTATGGGCATTGCCAGCAGATCAAGGGACGTGATAATTCCCCTCTATTCGACATTGGTGAGGCCTCATCTGGAGTACTGTGTCCAGTTTTGGGCCCCACACTACAAGAAGGATGTGGAAAAATTGGAAAGAGTCCAGCGGAGGGCAACAAAAATGATTAGGGGGCTGGAGCACATGAGTTATGAGGAGAGGCTGAGGGAACTGGGATTGTTTAGTCTGCAGAAGAGAAGAATGAGGGGGGATTTGATAGCTGCTTTCAACTACCTGAAAGGGGGTTCCAAAGAGGATGGATCTAGACTGTTCTCAGTGATACCTGATGACAGAACAAGGAGTAATGGTCTCAAGTTGCAGTGGGGGAGGGTTAGGTTGGATATTAGGAAAAACTTTTTTACTAGGAGGGTGGTGAAACACTGGAATGGGTTACTTAGGGAGGTGGTGGGATCTCCTTCCTTAGAGGTTTTTAAGGTCAGGCTTGACGAAGCCCTGGCTGGGATGATTTAGTTGGGGATTGGTCCTGCTTTGAGCAGGGGGTTGTACTAGATGACCTCCTGAGCTCCCTTCCAACCCTGATATTCTGTGATTCTATTATTTCAGTGGGTGAAAACTGGGCCCTACTGAAGTCCATGGCAAAACACACACTCTCCAATGTACATCAGAATTGTACCAGGTGGGATACAGTTTCCAAGGCCAGAAGGGACCATTGTGATCATCTAGTCTGACTTTCTGCATAACACAGGCCATAGAACTTCCCCAAAATAATTCCTAGAGTAGATCTTTTAGAGAAAAAAAATCCAACCTTGCTTTTCAAGTTGTCAGTGATGGCAAATATATCACAACCCTTGGCAAATTGTTCCAATGGTTAATCACTCACTGTTAATTTTTTTCCTTATTCCCAGTCTGAATTTGTCTACCTTCAACTTCCAACCATTGGATCATGTTATACCTTTCTTTGCTAGAATTAAAAGCCCATCATTAAATATTTTTCCCCCATGTAAGTACTTATAGACTGTAATCAAGTAATCCCTTAACCTTCTCGTTGTTGAGCTAAATAGATGGAGCTCCTTGAGTCTATAAGGCATGTTTTCTAAACCTTTAATCATTCTCATGGCTCTTCCCTGAACCCTCTCCAATTTGTCGACATCCTTTTTGAATTGTGAACACCAGAACTGGACACAGTATTCCAGCTGTGGTTCACCATTGCCAAATACAAAGGTAAAATAACCTCTGTACTACTTGTTGAGATTCACATTTATGCATTCCAGGATTATGTTATCCCCTTTGTTGTTCAGCTGAATATCCACCTTCCCCCCCCCCCCCCCCCCCCCCCCCCCCCCCCCCCCNCACTGCTTCCTGGGACACAATTCCCCATCCTGTAAGTATGGCCTACATTCTTTGTTCCTAGATGTACACAAACACATTTAGCTTTTAGCTGCATTAAAATGCGTATGGTTTGCTTGCACACACAGTTTAGCCTGTATTATCTTCTTTTGCTGTTGGGTGAACTGAGGCATGGAACTTGAGTAACCTTTGCAGGGTTACAGAGTCCTAACAACTGGTTGGCAGAGCCATGGACAGAATCATAGACTTTAAGGTCAGAAGGGACCATTATGTTCATCTAGTCTGACCTCCTACACAATGCAGGCCACAGAATCTCACCCACCCACTCCTGTATCAAACCTGTGTCTGAGCCATTGAAGTCCTCAAATCATGGTTTAAAGACTTCAAGGTGCAGAGAATCTTCCAGCAAGTGACCCGTGCCCCACGCTGCAGAGGAAGGTGAAAACCCCCCAGGGCCTCTGCCAATCTGCCCTGGTGGAAAATTCCTTCCTGACCCCAAATATGGTGATCAGCTAAACCCTGAGCATGTGGGCAAGACTCACCAGCCAGACAACAGAATCCATTAGTCTAAAAGGGATCCACTTTCCTGCTGTAACTTCTAGGCAACACATACTCCAGTGGCTTTTAATGAGAGTGATGTGCTATCAGCCACTATACCACTTTGACAAAGTAGGGATGAGTACTTGGAACGAGTTGCATAATTAACACAAAAATGTTTTTGTAGCATAGCTCAGCCAGCCCCCAGAGTTGTAGCGTAAATCTAGTTTGGGTAACTATACTGCCCCATTTGTATCAATTAGATAAGGGATTATCTGTCAGCAGCCTGATTTTCAGAGAAGCTGAGCACTGAGAGCTGCTACAGTAGTCAGTTAGAGTTGTGGGTACACCACATTTCTGAAAATCAGGCCTTATCTGCCTGCCTGTGGCATTTATAAGGACTGTATCTTGTGATAGTATAAGTATTGCTTTAAAATGTAAGCTACCTAAGAAGATCTTTGGGATCCTTTGGAATGAAAGACACTAAAAACAGGAGATATCACCGTTATCATTATCTCTTTTGTTAGCCCCTACTGAAATGTCAGCACCGCTGAACTCTTGTTAAGCCATTTTATTTTGCGGAAGGGAGTTAAACATTATGAAGGTCTATCAAATCATCCTGACAACACACATTCATCAAAGGAACAGAAAAATGATAATGGCCACAATTGAAAGTGTGCAAATTCCCATGTTTTATTCCCTCGCTAAGTTTTGAATCAATGTTTTATGTAGTTTTTAAATGAAAACCAAAAAAAAAAAAAAAAAAAAAAAGATAGCAAAATGTGATCCGCTGTGTGACTTATGATGTCAATAAAAACCTACCGGATTTACTTTGCCATGCGAGGGAGGCTATATACATGTTAAGAACCGATTTATGTTACCAAATAAAAGTCTAAGGAATTTACTTTACAATGTATGGGTGGCCATTTATGATGTTAAGAGTCAATTTACAATGTCAACAATTGTGTTAGAAGTAAAATGCAAAGCTTAGACTTTTGTGTGTATGTATTTTTGATATTCCTCTCTTCATTGATCTCTGCCTCAACCACACAGAGTTTCTGGCTTAAATGAGACAGATATGATACAAAATAATTTTGCCTAAGTAGGCTCTATTTTTTCATGCCAACATATCCTATGTTTTTATCTAAGCAGGAATACATGATTAAAATAGACAGTCATGCTGGCTGGATAATTTGGCTACAACCCCCAGAACAGTTCCTGACTTTTTCTCCATCCGATCATCCACCAATCTTCTAACAATGTAACAACCCAGATCCAACAGATGCCTTTTGAACCATGTTCTAAGCATTTTTGCTTCCTTCCTCCCCTCCGCTCCCCCTAAAAAATTATGTGTGGCGGGTGGGATGGGGGGGGGGGTATATTTACTGCCTATTGCATTCAATTAAATTGTTTTGTATAAAATGAAACAATTTCTTATAGAAACACAAAGGTCTCACACATTTATACAATAAAGTCACCTTAACTGGGCAGTGATTTACCAGGAAATTCCCCCAGGACTACCTGAGAGGGAATTTATTTAAATCTAGCTATATAAACTGGGAATAACTACTGCTTAATGGGGACAGTAATTCCACTTAATTAAGATGCCTCCTAGTGGCTCACTGGTGGTTATTGGTGTTGTCTGCAACTGTCTTCAGCTTGTCTTCTCTGCTCACCTAGTGGCAGGTTTTGGTCCCTTCTTATCTGAGATACAAGCACAGACTGCTCAAAGTACTTTACCTCTGTCTACTCCTAATTTTAGCTTCTGCTTCAACTGTATATGGGGTCTGATCCAAAGCCCACTGAAGTCAATGGGAATCTTTCCACTGACTTCTATACATTTTGGATCAAGCCCACGATGAGTTGTCATGGCTATTTTACAGCTCCTGCTGTTGTCAGCCCTGGATAAGATGTAGGCTCATTCACTATCCTAGTGCAGACAGTGTCTCCCCAGGAATCTACAGAACTGCTCACTAGAGCTGGTTGAATTTTTCATTCAGAACGTATTTCATAATAAAATAACATTTTGGGCAAAAACAAATTTCCATGGGAAATGCCATTTTTGATTACATCTTTTCAAGTTCATTTGCAGTTTTTGATGAAAACAGGGCAGCTTGATGCAAAGTGTCCTGGTAGCCCACAGTATAGGCATAGGCCTGATGCCCATTATTGATTCTTCTCCACGTTGGAGAGGTGGGGCTATGCATGATTGACTTGCATGTATTTGGACAATGGGGAAGGGACTAGTGATGTGGGGGGCTGGAGATAGCAAGGTTGGTGGGAGCTGGGAGAACTGCCTTTTTTTTCTTGGCAGCGTTTAGTCAGGTGGACGTTGATCTTGATGCATAGGTAGACTAAGCCATCCAGGCCGGATGGAGATTCCACCTGTGCCAGTTCATCTTTAATATTGTTGTTTAGTTTGAGTCAGACATGACAACACTGGGCAGCCTCATTCTATTCAGTGTTACTACAAAGCATCAGAATGCTTAGCAACTGGTTGGAGTCTGTGATGCAAGATCTGAACCACAGCTTTGGCCATATGCTCATAACTTGGGTCATTGAAGATCACCACCACAGCTTGAACAAAGTCCTCAAATTGTCCCAGATGTGGGCTTGATTTTTCCAAGAGCAGAGATGCCCAAGCCAGGGCCTCCCCAGTGAGCAAGCTGATAATCAGTCTTACTCAGGCTTGGTAAGTGAGGTACAACAGTGGGCATAGCCGAAATAGGAGCTGACACTGATTTAGAAACCCACAACGTTTGCCATTGAACTTGTGAGGAAGGGGGAGCTTGGGCTCATGGGGAGCGGCACAGAAGATGGCATAGCTTGAGCTTTCAAGACCACATTCTGCACCTGCAGGGTGGCAACCTGGACCTGCAAGATCTCTAGGGCGCCCACTATCTCCATCAGAGAGATACTGACCTTGGTAGAGTCTGTGCTCACTGTAGCAGCTCTGGTTGCCTTATTGCTTGTGTTTTAGCTGCTCAAACTGTCAGTGACTGGGGCATAGGTGGTAGTGCCTAGTGGTTGGAGCAGCAGTCGGTTGTGAGGAATCGGAGCGTGGATTAAAGCTGGAGTCAGCGGCCAGAGCCACAATCAGGAACTTGAATTGAGGGTGAGGAGACAGGTTACCTGGAGTAAGGCAAGGTAGGGACCAAGGCAGGAGTAATCCTGGAAATAAGCAGGCACAGCAGCTATTGTAGCCACGGGTAAATACTTAGAGCAGCTGCTTAACAGCTGCTGCTGGACTTATAGGCCAGTCTGCTGACTCTTCCCACCAGTCAGGTAGCCTACCACGGGCCAACTGCTCTCATTAGGTTGCCCAGAGACTCACTCTGCTGCAAACCCTGATTCCTGAAACTTTCTATAGGGTTTAATTTTTAAACCAACCTGTAGATGTCTATAGCTGGGATATAATCCTTTATTAGCTAAATTTTATATGGTAAGTCAACAATTCTATAGCAAACTAATAAGAAAAATTCCATAGAATGTAATTCATAATTAAGTGTTGTGGGTCAAAGTTGCAAATCTAGAACCTTTTTCTTATTTTAGATTTAAGATGAACTTCTGTCAAAGGGCCCTAATTATTTGTATTACTGTATTTATTTATTGATTGTAATGTAGCACCAAGAGGTCCCAATCAAAACCAGATGTTGTGTGCTATACAGATGTTCAGTGAGTCCCTGTTCTGAAGAGCTTGCAATCTAATTTACAAACAGAACATAGTTGTCTGTTTGGTCAACTTTCAGCGTGGGAAAAAAAAACATTCCCTGCTGCTCATGTGCCCTCCATATAACTAGATCACATGCTCCCCATGTAGGGCGCACAAGGCAGAGCTGAACAGAATTAGGTGTTAGGTTTATGTTTGCATAAATATGGAAAATATCCCATCTAATAATTAAACTTTATGACCCTTTGGGGACCCAAAATGACTCTGTTGGGGTTGTTACTCACAGTTTGATGAGGTATTACTATTACTAATCTAATTTTGATCTTCTGAGCCTGATTCTGGTTATATCAGGCACACTAAGACTCTACTACCAGGAATATTCATTTCCTTTAGAATTGGAAATTGCCTCAACCAGTAGCATCTTTCAAAACTGTGGAACTTTCTAAAGTGCATCTCCTGTATACATGCTGTAAATCAAGTGTAACTTGATTTAAGTCAGTAGGGTCAGATCCTCAGCATTGCAAATCAACAAACAGTGGTTTGAGCATTGGCCTCCTAAACCCAAGGTTGTGAGTTCAATCCTTGAGGGGGCCACTTTGGGATCTGGGGCAAAATTGGTCCTGCTAGTGAAGGCAGGGGGCTGGACTCGATGACCCTTCGGGGTCCCTTCCAGCTCTATGAGATAGGTATATCTCCATATATTATTATAAACCTCCACTGAAGTCAAGGGAACTCTGTCACTTTATACCAGCTAAGGATTTGAGGTCGTATAGGCGCCCAGGTACTACAGTGACTGAGATCACATAAGGAGATAGATAGATATGTAACACGAATAGATCCCAGTCATTGGGATTGAACCTGGGACCTCTGGAGCTAATGCATGAGCCTCTACTGCATGAGCTAAAAGGCACATGGCTCTTAGAACAGCCTTCCGAGGGAAACAGTGGGGGCGAAAGACCTCTCTGGCTTTAAGATTAAGCTTGATAAGTTTATGGAGGGGATGGTTTGATGGGATAACGTGATCTTGGTCAATAACGTGCCATCACTGGTAATTAGTACCAATGGTCAATGATGGGATATTAAAAGTTACTACAGAGAACTTTTTCCTGAGTGTCTGGCTGGCAAGTCTTGCCCGCATGCCCAGGGTTCAGCTGATCGCCATATTTGGGGTTGGGAAGGAATTTTCCTCCAGGGTAGATTGGCAGAGGCTGGAGGTTTTTCGCCTTCCTCCGCAGCATGGGGCACGGGTCGCTTGCTGGAGGATCCTCTGCAACTTGAAGTCTTTAAATCATGATTTGGGGACTTCAACAGCTGAGTCGAGGGAGAGAATTATTCCAGGAGTGGCCTGCATTATTCCAGCTTTTGTGGCCTGCATCATGCGGGAGGTCAGACTAGATGATCATAATGGTCCCTTCTGACCTTAAAGTCTATGAGTCTATGAGTCTATGTAGCAGACTCGTTAATCTCTAAGTGATCTCGGTGCCACTAGAGGGGACAGAACACCATACCCAGGAGGTGTGTGGGTTATAGATAGACAGATAAGCTCAGCATCAAACATGGGATTTCTATTTTTTATTTTGTGTTACTAAAACAGATATATTTTGGCATCCAAAATACAACTACATTTGATTTGTTACAGAGCCACAGGTGCATCCTGGAAAATTTCAAGAAAAAACATTCAATTGAAGACTTTTCTGACGATACAGCTTGGTACTTTTTCCATTTCTCTCTAAATTTTAACTGGGGGATGTTTCCATGAATACAAGATCGTTGCTAGTGAGCAGGTCATGTGCTCCTGCTGCTTATCTCTCTCCTGAAGTCATAATCCTCTCTGCAGCAGCACCTTTAACTGAGATGTCACAAACAAGATTATGACTTCATGTGAGGAAGAAACAGCGGGAGTGGAAAAACTCTGATGCAGCTAAGATCCTGTTTATTTTTTCTAATGCATCTAATAACACAATATTCAGAGGCAACAAAATATTTGGCAACAAAGGCACAAAGTTGTTTCTAAAAATCAATTTTCAGGAAATATCCTCGGCTCTTGAAATTGTATAAAGCTTTAGCAAACAGATGTATGTGCTCAAAACTGTGAGAGGCATCAAAATAATCATATAATATCACTGTGCACTTAAAAGAGTTTTTCCTCTAAGGATCTCAAAGCACTTTGGAAAGCTGGGTAAACTCTATTCTCCTCATATTAAACACTGGGAATTGGAGCATATGCTCCAAAGGAAGGCAATACAAACTCATATGTATTTGTCTACTTATTTATACAGCCCCAGTCACCATAGCATCAGGGCTTCTCCAAAGCATTTATGGATTAATCCTCACAACATGCTTAGGGGGGTTGTGGAAGCTCCTTCGCTGGAGGTTTTCAGAAAGAGGCCTGATAACCATCTGTTTTGGATGTTTTAGACACAACACATCCCGCATCTTGGCAGAGGGGTAGACTAGGTGACCCTTGTGGTCCCTTCTAACCCTATGATTCTAAGTAGAGCAATATAATCATCCACATCTGACGGATGGGGAACTAAAGCAGAGAGACATGAATAAAGCTGGTCAGAAACCAGAATTCCCATTCCACAGGAAATGACAACTTTTTGAAAACAAAACAAAAGAAATAAACCAAACATTTCCAAATTGGAAGAAAAAGCCAAAATTTCCCACATATATATATATATTCTGAAACATTTTGATTCAGGACCATCAAAATGTTCCATTTTGATAAAGTCAATTTGATGCATTTTCTTCATGTTGAAAATGTTTCCTGTCAAATTTTGTAAGAATCAGCACATTCCCATGAAACGCTCTGATTTCAATGAAACTGCATTTCTTATTGGAAATGTGTTGCATTGAACATTTTTCTCCCATCTCCGGAGCTTAAGCGACTTGCCCACGGTCACACAGGAAGTCTGAGGAGCAGCTGTCTTGAGCTCCAGCCCATGTCCTGGACTGAGACTCAGGCCATTGTCATTTTTATTTAGCCTTCTGCTCTCACTGTGAAGTATTGTGAGACCGCACAGGAGAAGCAGCATTATCTAAGTGTTCACTGCACTGTGATAATCTTGTGTAGTATATTATATATAGGTGAAGTATTAAACTATTATTCACGGAGCCTCACAACTGTTGATTATGAGCTAACATCAAAGAGAAATGAAGCATTACAATTGCAATTACCTGCTAATGAAGTCACTGAGAAGTGAGGTTCTAATGGACCATGGCATGTTCAAAACACTTAGCAGCATATTAGCCCTTAAAGTAAGACAACCAGGGCTAAACCCAGGTGCTGAGAGGAAGCAGGCAAAAGTGACTCTAAACCACCTCCCTGGCTCCACAGATTTTGGTCCTGGAAAGATGGTCTAGTTCATACGACATTGGATTGAACTTGGAGAACCTGGGCTCAATTCTTGGCTCCATCAGACTTCTTGTGTGACAGTGAGTGAATCACTTACTCTATTACATGCCTCAACTCCCAAACTGGGAATAGCATGTCCCTATCTCACAGGGTTGGGAGGAGGATAAATAGAGTAATGATTGTGCTCAGAGACTATAGTGACAAGGCTCATATAAGACAGACAGACTGGGAGCTCTGGGACAGATTTTCAAAGGTGTTTAGGTGCCTAACGGTGCAGGTAGATTTTAGTCGTTGTTAGGTGTCTAGGCACTTGTGAAAAATCCCACTAAGTGCCTATTTCTATCTTTAGGCACCTAAATACGGTACCTTTGAAAATCTGGCTCTTCAACTCCAAAGACACAGGTCAAATGTTCTTTAGACAGCACTGTAAGGTGGTCTCTTCTTATTTCTATAGGGCCATCAAATAGCAGCTGACATATCACTCAGCCACGGACGTTACCCCACTCTGTGTACTTCTGATTAATTGAAAACCATATAACACATGAACAAACACCATGAATCATTAAAGCATCTATTGCACTCTCTGTGGATTTTGTGTGTTTTGCTCAAAACTAAACAATCAAGCTTAATTTCAGGTCAATTTCATCTTTTTTCCCCCAGGGGAAAGGCACTGATCTGCATTTGCCTTGCTTTTGTTTATTGTGATGATCCCCTCTTGGCTTACCCCCGGGATGGACCCAGGGACTTCCAGAGCTGTACCGTTTGAACTAAAGAGATAGGCTTTGTAGCTGATGCTGCAATAGACTCATACCCTCTGCAGAAGGGGCACAGAACTCTCTGATTGGTGGGTTACGTTACCTCTGAAGGATCTCTTCCCACCCCACCCCCACCACTGTAACATGCACTGTAATGTACTTGTACGGTGAATAAATTGAGCAGCGTTTGGTCCTCCATGGCAGGTCCATCGCTGTAGTCCATCCTACCACTAAATATTTGAAAAAACAACCCAATGCATCACAGTTGATCCTGTGGTTATAGAAAATATACAGTACTATGTGTTGCTGCAATGAGTAACTGATTTAAAAGATTAAATATTATGGGTTATTTTTATTGATATTCAAGAATTATACTCACATATTGAAGTTTTCCTGTAGTGCTGAAAAGATACTTCTTTTTCTGTTTGCTCTGGGTTAGCACTTAACTTTATTTCAGCCTGATGAACTTTTATAAGCAATGACAGCAGTTCTTAATTTGTATGGTTGAAGCGGTATCTCCCATCTAGCTCTCCAAGAGTGACACCTGCTCCCAAACCAACTTAATACATAATAGTATTTTTAGGATCTAGTTAACAGTCTGTACAATGGGAAAGCAAGTGACCTCCTGACCTTATATAGTGTGGACCTTCCACTCACCCTCACCCCTTTGCCAAGCATTTTTGTGTCAAATCATATGCCAGGGGTCGGCAACCTATGGCACGCGTGCCAAACACGGCATGCGAGCCAATTTTGGGTGGCACCCCGCTGCCTGCCGTAGTCCCGGCCCCCAGCCCCACTCAGCCCCCCCGCCCACCGCTCTCCCCTGCGGGGGCAGGAGGCAGAAGCTTGGTCCTGTGGCAGCCAAGCTCCCCCCTCCCCCGGTTCTTCCCCCAGCGTGGTGCTTTCCTGCCCCTCCCCATCCCTGCCACCGATCAGCTGATCCCCCTTGCGAGGGGAAGGGGGAGCGGAGCTGAGCCACAGCGTGCTCGCTGCTCCATAGAGGAGACAGAGAAAAGGTAGGGTCGGGCCCTTGGGGAAGGGGATGGAACAGGGCATATCCCTTCCAGCCCCCTGCCACGAGCCGCTCAGGGCAGGGGGCTGGGAGCACCCCCATGAGCCGAGCCCCCCAGCCCTCTGCCCTGCACCTCCACACACACCCAGCCCTCTGCCCTGACCCCTGAACCGCCCCCACACCCAGCCTTCTGCCCTGCACCCCCCACACACCCCCAGCCCTCTGCTCTGACCCCTGAACCCCCCCAGGTCTGGGGTCCCAGCTTCCGGCCCCTTGCCAGCCGGTGTCCCGGCCACAGGCCCTGCTCAGCCCACTGCCGGCCTAGGTGAACACAACCCCAGGCTGGAAGCGGGCTGAGCAGGCTGGCGGCGTAAGATCAGCATTTTAATTTAATTTTAAATGAAGCTTCTTAAACATTTTGAAAACCTTGTTTACTTTACATACAACAATAGTTTAGTTATACAATATAGACATAGAGAGAGACCTTCTAAAAAAGCTTAAAATGTATTACCGGCACGCGAAACCTTAAATTAAAGTGAATAAATGAAGACTCGGCACACCACCTTTTGAAAGGTTGCCTACCCCTGTCATATGCTATCTAACTTAGAATATAGGAGTGAATTTAAGTAGTCTAAGGAAGTCTAAGAGGCAAACTCTGCTTTCAGTTATACCAGTGTTAATCTAGAATAACTCTATCAACCAGTGGAGTTAATCCAGGTTTACACTGATGTAATGCAGAGAAGAATTTGGCCCTAAGTAAAGCTAGAAAGAAAGTATCCATACATGGCTGGAAAACTGAGTGGAGAATCAAGCCCAATGTTTATATTACTGGGGCCTTTTCCCAAGGACCGGCCCTGTGGTGAGCTATATACCCCACAATGGAACTAGAAGGGTTAACTGGAGCTGGAGAACCCCATTAAGGCACCTGGTTACAGCTGGACAGTGGGACAGGCCTTACTGAAGATGACGTCCAACTGGAGGAGTTGGTGAAAGCTCAGATGAGGAAGAGGCTGCAGGCAGAGGGGTGAAGAACTCTGTAGTCCCTCTGTGGTGGCTACCGAGTGGAAGAAAGGCCCAAAAAGAGGCAGATGTACAGTAAGCCAAAGGAAGGGCTGTGGGAAAGGGCTTGAACACCTGTCAAGATATGAAGTCTGGGGAAACAGTAGACCTTAGCTGCTCACCGCAGCTGGAACCAGTGGAGTGGGATGATCTGGGTTCCCCTACCGGCCCACTGGAAAAAGTGGTGAGGAAATATCATGACATAAGGGGGAGAAGGATTACTGAGTTTGGAGCTGGGCCTCCATGGAGGAAGCCCTGGGAGGCTGCACAAGAGCAGGAGGGCAGCCCTACAGAGCCCAGGCAGGGGTGAAGAGTCTGCAGAAGAGTGATCCCTGGTGAGCAAAGAGTTATGTTCAGTTGACTTCAGCCTATTGGATTCGCTTACCCCAGAAGGGGTGGAACAAAATGTAACCTGGCCAGAGACCTGAGCCACAGTAAAAAAGCCGGCCCACTGCAGGGCCAGAGTAGCCATCGGCAGGAGGTGCTAGAGAAGGGGAACTTGCTAAGCCAGGCCTCAGCATGAGCCGGGGGGTCAGCAGTGAGTCCACTCTTTTACATATTCCCAAACTGTACAAGAAATGGTTAAAAAAAAATCTGTCAAAACTGTTTTTCAATGGAAAATTGGGTTTCTGACTCAATGAACGTTTTTGCTGAAAATGTCTGAATTCCCCCCCCCCCACCTCTCCTTCAAAAAACAAAACAAAAAAATTGTCAGAAAACTAAAACCTCCCCCCACAAAAAATTTACAGCTGAAAACTTAAAATGTTTTCCATGGGGGGTATAAAGTTTCTGACCAGCCCTAATCTACACATTACACCCACTTATAGCTCTCCTCTTGCAGTGAACTCCCTTCGGGGTAGTTTAGTTTCTTTCGACTAGCATACGCTTACCAACATCTGACGTCACATTCTACCATCTCTTGACACATTGGGTCCTATTCTCCCCTCACACAGGGACTGCTCTAAAGTCCACTGAAGTCAATGAGAGTCCATTAATTTTTCTTTACCAGTGAATATCAGGAGCAACTCAACCAAAGTCAGAGATACTCCAGTGTAACGGTGTTGTAAGTCAAAGGAGGATTAGGCCCATCGTGGCTGGATTTGACCCACTGAGTCTAACCCCGTCTAATGTGGGTTTGATTCTGATCTCACATTGAGGAGAATTAGGAGTAAGTTCTATTGGGGTTTAAACAATGTAAAATTGTGGTGAGTAAGATCTGAATCAGGCATCTAGTGTCTAAATGGGTGAGGCTCACCCTAAGGGGACAGAAGAAAGGAGTGGAACTACAAGGGCAACCAACAGCAGGGCATTACACTTTCTAGCTTAAATTACACTGCCCCCATCCTTGAACGTAGGTCTTCTCTTACTAGTCAATTTGTAAATTACAAGCAGCTTACTCTTGGTCGTCCCCACATCCACCATGGCAAGCAAGGAGCCTCAGTCTAATGGAGTCTTGCACATCACCTCTACACTTGTTCCCACATCTTTACTCTGTTTGTAAAGCACCATGCACACTTATTATAGTTCATAGCTCCATGGGCCTGTAGAGGGCTAAAATGACTTAACTTCAAAATTGGCCTAGCCCCATAGATCTCCTTTGGTGCTGGGATCTGGGCCAGTGTGTCTGTCAAACTTAATGTTTGAAATTATATGATTTAAATGGAAAATGGAAAAGCTAGTCCTGTTTCTTGCCTTCTGCGAGCACTTTAAACCCATTCCTCTGAACAATATAAACATGTTTAAAAATGCAAGTGCCCAAAAAGCTCCTTTTCCTCAAGGCACCGAAGGCACTTTAATAGCTTCCTTTTTCATACCACTCTTCTGCATGTATTCTCAGCGGGATTGCCTGCCTAGAGAACAGCAAGAACTTCATGCGTCCTGCTAGTGCCTACAGCTCATTATTAATGCAGCATTTGCCCTTTGAGATTTGCTGAACTAATCAAAAGTAATGTTAATAATTGGCAGACTGGGATAGCCTGTGGATCAGGAACACCACCAGCACAATGGTGTTTACTTAGCTAACATCTGCAGCAACAAGTGTGGCATTTTTTTCCTTTTTGGATCTGTCTCCGTTTTCTAGACTCCTAGAGTGTCAGACCAAAAGGAGCAGTGTTCAGAGACTCCCCTGGTTAAAAGTACAGTGGTTGCAATTAAAATTTCAGCATTGCACCGTGATATCTAGCATGACACTAGACTGTGGTTAGAGCTGTAGAGAAAGGCAGGAAAGGCAGAAAAGGGTTGGTCCTGGGGCCAGTTTTCTTCCACAGCTTCATTAATGGGATGGATTGCACCCTCGGCAAGTTCGCAGACGACACTAAGCTGGGCGGAGAGGTAGATATGCTGGAAGGTAGGAGTAGCGTCCAGAGTGACCAGAAGTGAATGGGTTAATACTGACCTGAGTTGCTGCCATTTGCAAAGGAGGGATTGGAGTTTTCAATAGAGTGGATTGCAGATTGTTGGGATAGAGAGGACTAAGGAAGTTGTCCCTGGAATTGTGGGATATGTCCAGTGGCTCTGTGTGGCTCGAAAGCTCGTCTCTCTCACCACCAGAAGTTAGTCCAACAAAAGATATTACCTCACCCACCGTGTCTCTTGGGACCTGAGACAAGCAGGGATGCATCTACATTGCAAAACAATAGGGCTCGGGCCCTGGGTCCCTGCTTAACTCAAGCTCAGACCCTCAAGCCCGGCAGAGTAGAACCGATCTGCAGCTTAGTTGTCCTGGCATGGGGCTGCAGTGCTCATGTGCAGAGGCAGAAACATAGGTACCTAGGGAATTTTACTGCAGAAATGTAGGTGCCACCCAATTTTAGGCTCCTACAGTGTTTGGCATTGGTTGAACAGGAGTATTGTGAATCCCAGTGGGGCCTGACTCTGAGATTTAGGTGCCTAAAGTAGCAGTTAGGTGCCTAACTCCTTTTATGAATCTAGCCCTCAGATGTACCATATGGTGTGTGCTGAGTTTTCATAGCAGCTACTGGATGTTGTAGTTTTGACAGAAGCAGACAAGCAGCCTACCTACCTTTATATAACCCACATCATCATAGTACCTGAACACCTGCTGCCCTTATAATAAATATCTTCTTCCTCACAATACACCTTAATTGCAAGAGAATCCTTCCCAGATGTTTGTTATTCCAGATCAGTATCATTTTTAACATAGTTAATATCATATGCAGTGGGCCAGGATTCTCCAGGCCTTTGCATCTTGTAAGGAAACAAAACTCTCTGGCATTCCTAACTGGGGTGACCAGATAGCAAGCGTGAAAACTCAGGACAGGAGGTGAGGGGTAATAAACACCTATATAAGACAAAGCCCCAAATATCAGGACTGTCCCTATAAAATTGGGACGTCTGGTCAGCTTATTCCTAAGAGAAGCATAAAATAACAGACTGTACAAAATGAAAGAATCTGTAAATGGCTGATGTCCTCTTGGGATGCAACAAGGAACATTTAACATGTAGCATTTCATCTAATGCTGAGCTAACTGTTTCTCTTAATCACTTAGTGTTTTCTCAGGGAGGCAGAAGCGCCTAGTGGATTAAGTGCCGGATTTGGATGACCTGGGTTTAATTCCTAGCTATGCCACTGATCTGCCACATGACTTTAGGCAAGTCACTTCCTTCCCTGGGCTCCGTTTCCCCATCTGTATAAGTGGGGATAATGATACTAATCTGCTTTGTAACGTACTTTGAGATCAAACAATTAAAACTGCTATATAAAAACCAGATATTATATTTCATAGATTCACCAGAAACTAAATTGAAATTACAATGCAAGACCCAATTCACTGAAAACCTCAGGCTAAATGGGGATAGCTAGTCTCAGATTATTTCAGTTCTCTCTCTGCCGGCCCTCTCCTGTGTAGTGTTTTAACTGACAGAGCTTAATAGACGGATGGACCCTAAAAAGGCAGCAGCAAACTGAAGGACAGTCACATTTCGTCTCCACGGAGAGCTTTATATACTGCAAGATGCAAGAAAGACCATTACATGGATTATAGTTACTGGCAATGAATCCTCTGCCCATCTCTCAACTACCACCAAAAATAAACAACCCTGACATGATTGCTGCTGCATTATTACTGGTCTTAAAGGCAAACTGATAAGCTACTTCCAGCAGTGACAGTATAAGTGAAATTTGTTTCTTCTATCCCCTGTCCCAAATTGAGAAATGGCTTTTAGAGAAAATGATACTTACATTTTAAAAATAACATCCAAGTAGCTACTTCCATAATCACATCTATAAGTAGGTATACATTTCAATACTAGAAGACTTTAAAACATTAGAAGAAATGTTTGACATACACCACCCTGTTTCTGTGGAGCCCGACCCTGCAAACTACCGTGAACTATCCCACTGAAGTGAATGGGACTAATTACTCCCTGGGCAGCCATCCCAGGGAGCTGGCTGCCTGGGCATCAGGCACCCTGGGGAAGCAGCTGGCCCAGGAACAGGGCTGGCTCCAGGTTTTTTGCCACCTCCGAAGCAAAAAAAAAAAAAAAAAAAAGCCGGAGTGCCGCCCTTTGGAAAAGGGCCGCCCCAAGCACATGCTTGGAATGCTGGTGCCTAGAGCCGGCCCTGCCCAGGAGCTAGGGAACCTGGAAGCGCTGGCAGCCCCGGCACCATGGCAGACCACAAGGTGGACTACTGGGGTGGTGAGCGGTAACTGAATTCACTCATCGCTAGGTGCTCTCTTGTGGCCAAGTGTGACATCACAGCTCCAGCATTAAGGCCATTTTTCTGCACTGGAACTCTGCCCTCCATCCAGGTCACTGTCTTCAGTGCCCCCATTCCCGGTTACCAGTTGTCCCACACTAAGATGCCTGTCAGAGACACAGAAATCCTCCCACACTCTGTGAGGCTCTTCGTCAGCCAGTCTTCAGCTCAGCTTGATACCCCCTTACAATTGGCTTGCACAGCCATTTCGTTGGAGCTGACAGAGGAACCCAGTCACACCCTCTACTCCAGGTTCTGCCCCAGGGCCCTGTACTGAACAGCTAGGTATGCTCCTTTACCCCTGCTGCAGTATTCCCTGGGCCACTTCCTACTTTCGGGGGAGGTCCCGGACGACTGGAAAAAAGCTAATGTAGTGCCCATCTTTAAGAAAGCGAAGAAGGAAGATCCACGGAACTACCGGCCAGTTAGTCTCACCTCCGTCCCTGGAAAAATCATGGAACAGGTCCTCCAGGAATCAATCCTGAACCACTTAAAGGGGGGGAAAGTGATCAGGAACAGTCAGCATGGATTCACCAAGGGCAAGTCATGCGTGACTAACCTGATTGCCTTCTATGATAAGATAACCGGCTCTGTGGATGAGGGGAAAGCAGTGGATGTCCTATTTCTGGACTTTATCAAAGCTTTTGATACAGTCTCCCACAGTATTCGTGCCAGCAAGTTAAAGTATGGGCTGGATGAATGTACGGTAAGGTGGATAGGAAACTGGCTAGAGGGTCGGGCTCAACGGGTAGTGATGAATGGTTCCTTGTCTAGTTTGCAGCCGGTATCAAGTGGAGTGCCCCAAGGGTCGGTGCTGGGGCCGGTGTTATTCAATATCTTCATTAACGATCTGGAAGATGGTGTGGACTGCACCCTTAGCAAGGTTGCAGATGACACGAAACTGGGAGGAGTGGTTGACACACTGGAGGGTAGGGATAGGCCACAGAGGGACCTAGACAAATTAGAGGATTGGACCAAAAGAAATATGATGAAGTTCAACAAGGACAAGTGCAGAGTCCTGCATTTAGGACGAAAGAATCCCATGCACTGCTATAGACTATGGACCGAATGGCTGGGCAGCAGTTCTGCTGGAAATGCCCCTACTTCTACAACCCAAAATGCCAGTAGCCTTCTTGGCAACAAGGGCACACTGTTGACCCATATTCAGCTTTTCATCCACCGTAACCCCTAGGTCCTTTTCTGCAGAACCTGTCTCTTATACACCACTAGATGTGTATAAAACACAGACTGGAATGGGTTACCTAGGGAGGTGGTGGAATCTCCTTCCTGAGAGGTTTTTAAGGTCAGGCTGGACAAAGCCCTGGCTGCGCTGATTTAGTTGGGTTTGGTCCTGCTTTGAGCAGGGGGCTGGACTAGATGACCTCCTGAAGTCCCTTCCAACCCTGAGATTCTATGATTCTATGATTCTCAAGTTCCCCCCTCGATCTCCCAATCACTTCCCTGGTTAGTCAGGGTCTCAGCCATGCCTCCCAGCCTAGAGAGCTTTCCTTACTCTCTCTCCCTGCATGGAACTCCCCCACAGCTTCCTTTCCTGCTCTGAGCTTCCTAGCTGGCTCTCCCTATCATCCATTTTGCCTGGCTCTCATTCTCGCTACTGCTACCACCTTCTGCTGTTGATAGGGATTTAGTCTGATTTCCCTCAGGTGGGGCTCATTCTGTGATCAGGTTGGTTTAGTGCCAGCCTCTCCAGCCCTCCTGGCAAGCCACCCTGTTACACAAGCGAGCTGGCACAAAACCAGGCAGTTTCTGACAGAAATTTAGTTGAACTCGATAAGTCCCTGCAGAACATTTTGATTTGAACAAATTGACATTTTCTGATGGGAAAAATATTCCATCAGAAAATGTCCAACCAGCTCTAATGGTGCCACACAGGGTCAAATTCTGCTGCCAGATACAATAGTGTAAATGTGGATTAACTCCATGGATATCAGTGGAGTTAATTCAGATTAGCAGGGAGGTAAGTGATGGCACGATCTGGTGCACAAGGCCTGATTCTCCTCTCACTCACATTGGTTTAACACTAGTATAATCCCATTGACTTTGTGATAGTTTCTCTCTGTGAGTTGCATCTGAATTACACAGCTCTCCTCTTCACGTACAAAGTGCTTTGGGGAAAAGGGATATCTTTTCAAATTTCCTCCGTGACAGGCTGTATTTGCATCAGGCAGTGATGATTGATGCAGCGCTGTGCAGTAAATAATGTCAGCACGTTACAGAACTTTGCATCAGTTAATCTTACTTATCACACAAGGTAACTCCACACGGGGGCGGGGGGGGACATCAACAATATGAAATGTGTCCGCTGTGTCGAGTATTTGGAGGTCAGGATCGCGGTATCTCTTTTTTTAAATAGATAATTTAGGGCTCACTAGCACCATAGTGAGGAGGGGAGCAGAGCTGTACTGACTAGAGGAATGGGAATACCTCTCAGTGTGGAGAGGAAGCATGCCCACCGCCCATTACTGCACCCCTTTAAGAAGAGGTGCAGTGTGGCTCTGCTGACTGGTGCACGAAAGGTAGAGCTAAGGCTCAGAGGACTCACCACCTCTCCATTCTCACTTTGAATTGCCATGTTTGGAAACCAATGGCTCTTGCAGTATTTGGAGCTTGTTTGGAGAGGGACTGAAGCTGTGCATGGGACTTGTCCTGGGCTAAGGGCTGCTCTTGGCTGCAGAGAGCTATTCACTGACTGAAGATCAGGCAGAGTGCCATACACCACTCCTATCCCCAGCATACCCCCAAAGTACCCCTGACATACCCCCCTCTCTGGGGAGCAGGTGGTGTAGATCCAGGTTCTCTCTTGAGCTCGTGCTGGATGTTGTGAGAGGCGTGCTGAAAAGAAAAGCACATTGGGTCCAATCCAAAGCCTCTTGAAGTCAGTGGGGATCTTTCAACTGACTGCAATGGATTTTGGATCAAGCCTCTATTGCTGAGGGGAACTATAGGTTGTGTGGTTGCCGGGATTTCTTTTCCTCCCTAGAGCAGATGTGAAGGAGAACCAGTGTGCTTTACACATATAAAGAGTTCTGGCTGACAGCTAGTCCAGAACCAAATGTAGTTATCTCTGAAATCAAATTTGGGATGGCAACTGTCCTGAGGATGACTGGATGGATGGCTTGTCTTTCAAGGAAATGTCTTTGAAATGGAGGCCTGCCATATGGCAGATGGGCTGTGCCACACACAAACTCTTCAGTAGTGATACAGAAGAATGATGGTCAGAAACAGAGGGAGGTTTCATTTTGGTTGCCGTTAGAATGTCTCTGCACCACTGTTTCAATCTCAAGGGTTCTGGTTCAAGTCTCATCTGCAGTAGTATTCAGGAAATACACAAAACAACTGCAGCCCCTATAGAAACACCACCATTAATTAGTTAAATTGGCTTTCATCAGGCCTAGTAACATTATTGGCAGTCACCAGATAATGCTTTTGCAGATGGTCTTGGTATTGTAGTTCAGTTTATCTGACTGTATGGGGATTAGATCTTGGATAGATGAAAACAGAATGCTTGATGCGTTCATTATTTCTGGATGCTGAGCATATCACCAATAAAATCCATTCTGTCCAGCTTTCCTCCTCACTCTCTGACTGGCTCTTTTTCTAAGGAAGGTAACAGCTGCCTACAGGTTATACTCACATAAGGCTGCAAAACATTGCGGTGTTAAAATGATGCAACATGAGTTAGCAGGCCCAAGAGAGGCCACCACTGCAGCCAATTCCCATAGTTGGAGGATATCCCATGAACATAATTGTAAATAAACTCTACAATGAGGCCCATTAAACATGAGTTTTCAAAATAGATTATAGTGGGACTCAAGAAGCAGATAAGCCTTGAGCAGGCTCTCTGCCCGTGTTGAATTTTACCCCAGTGTGAGCAAGAGAGTCACAACACAACCTTTAGATAGCACAGGCAGTACCCTAAATGTAATACAGACAGGAAGAGTGGTCCACTGGTTTGGGTTCTACCACTGAAAACCTGGGTTGCCTGCTCCACTAAAAACTTCTTGTGTGATTCTGAGTAAGTAACTTGGGCCTAGAGGCTCAGTGGGGCTTTGGAACTGGGCCTCCATTCCCCAGCTGTAAAACAAGCATAAAAGCACTTCCATACCTCACAGGCTGTTGTGATGATAAATACATCAAAAGACAGTGAGGCGCTCAGATACTATGGTGAATGGAGGCCTGTCACCGGGTCCACACAGGTTTCTACTCTCTCGTACCTGTGCCGGCTGGTTAAAATAAAGAAATAATATATGGAGATATACCTATCTCATAGAACTGGAAGGGACCTTGAAAGGTCATCGAGTCCAGTCCCCTGCCTTCACTAGCAGGACCAATTTTTTGCCCCAGATCTCTAAACGGCCCCCTCAAGGATTGAACCCACAACCCTGGGTTTAACAAGCCAATGCTCAAACCACTGAGCTATCCCTCCCAGGCTAGCCCCCTCACTGAGCTTTCCTCAGGGCTTTTATAGCCCTCCTCAACTTCAGCCCAGCTGTCGCTACTCAACTCAACTCATAGCAGTGAGCCAGCCCTCGTTAGGGCCTGCAGCTGGGTTCTCTGCTGACTACCTGGGCCCCTACACCTGGCCTCCCTACCAGATATTAGGGCTTTAGCCAGCATTTTAGCAGGGCATTCAAGGGATTTACCCCTGCCCTGCCTCAGGGCCATATAAGTACTGTAACAGAAGTAAAAAAAAAAAAGAGAGAGAGAAAGTCCTTGTCCCAATGATCTACAATTTAAGACAGTGGAACAAATTCTGAAGTTCTCTGAAATTTTTTATCCTGTCCTGGGAGTTTCTCTGAGTAAAGTACAAGTGAAAACTAGGTAAAAAAAATAGTAATTTGGACTTGAACATTTATACCTAAAATAAAACAGTAGCACATTGTTTTATATTACCTAGAAGGGAGGGGAGGGAATGGGATACACAGCATAAGACGACAAAATTTTCTCTCCCCGTTGTTCAATTTTTACTGCACTTCCTGCAGAGATTGGGGAGTGGCACTATCTGCCATAAATGTTCCTTATTTTAATGTCTCTGTTAACTTTGATTAAACTCTTCCATCACCTTGTTGTTGTGGTTTGTCAATAAAAAGGGAGTGAGAATGCCATAAGGAATTTCCTAAGCTTTCACAACTCTAATTAAATATTTGCAAGGTTTTTTAAAATATATATATATATTACTTAAAAACAACAGGAAACATGAAAGTTAATCACAAAACCATGTCACTGTGCATAAGATACATGCCACTGAATTTCTAGATATTACAGATGACAATTTCCTAACTCAAAAAGTGTTGCAACCAACATGGAGAGTGGGGGGGGAAAGGATGTTTCTATATTAGACCTCATTGTTACAGATAAAGGGAAGCTGATCACAGAACTAAAAGTTCAGGATAGCTTGGGTACAAGTGATCATGACTAGATCACATTTATAATGTACAAACAGAATAAAGTCCGGACCAATGATATATATAGTCGGTGCTTTAAAAGGGCTAATTTCACAAAACTGAAAACAACTATAAGCAATATAATCTGGGAGGAAAAATTTAATCAGAAAAATGTGAATTATAATTGGGAATAATTTAAGAACACTTTAATAGAAGCCACAAAAGGCACAATCGAGGAAGATTGTCACATTGGTTAAAAAAAAAATCTGGTTTTAGAGGGGAAGTGAACGCAGCTATAAAAAATTAAAAGTATATATATATATAATGTGATACAGGGGAAGTTGATAGTAATGAATATAAATTAGAAACTAGGAATTGTAGACAATTGATAAGAAAGCAAAGGGACAGAAATTTAAAAAAAAAACGATGGCCAACAGAGTTAAGCACAATAAGGAGGTTTTTTAAAGTATATTAGGAACAAAAAGAATCCTGACAATGGTATTGGTCCATTACTAGATGAAAATGGTAGAGTTATCAGTAATAATGCAGAAAAGGTAGAAAAGGCCAATGCATATTTCTGTTCTGTATTTGGGGAAAAAACAGATAATGTAATCATATCATATGATAATAGTCTTTCCATTCCACTGGAGGATGTTAAATAGCAACTGCTTAAGTTAAACATTTAAAATCAGTTCTGGATAACTTGCATCCAAGGGCTTTAGTGTTCTCCAGCACTGGGAATTTTTAAAATCAAGATTAGATTTTTTTCCCCCTATAAGTTATGTACTAAGAATTTTTTCAGAGATGTTCTATGACCTGTTTTATGCAGGAGGTCAGATTAAATGATCGCAATGGTCCCTTCTCACCTTAAAATCTATTAATCTTTTCTTTAGGCTCATCACCAGCTGCAGATCTGCAGACAGACAGCCACTGGCTACTTGTCTTGTTTTAAAAAGCTGATTGCTCTTGGTAAGTTGTACCTTTCACTAAGTTTATACCCTGATTCTGGAATGAGCTCCATACAGGTAAACCCCTGCACACACTTCTTTGCAGGATCAGGGAATTAGCCACTAAAGTTTTGCATCAAGTACCCAAATCTGATCTGCTCATAGAACTAGCTGAGTGGACCAGTCTTGAGCCATCAAATTCCTTCCGGGAAAGCAATGCTGCCTTGTAGCCAATCTTGGTTTCTAAAAAAAAATTAATTGAGCTAGAAGAAGTGGATGGTGAGTAGCCCAATGTGTTTTCTAAATTGTTGTTTTGCATATAAATTGGAAATTATTCCTTTCCTTCACCTGAGGTTGCAACAACCTTATTATTTTTATCCCTCCCCCAATCTCTCCCCTTAGAGGAAGCAGTTTAGAATTATTGGAAAATTATAACATCTTGCTGACAGTGTACTTATAAGTGATCAATCAAATATCCACAAGATGACAAAACAGTTTTAAGAATACTTTATTAGTCTGATAGCTTTCAAAGGTCAAGTTATTTCTCTTCTTCTATTCAAGGACGTATTGTGAAGTCAATCAATTTTAGTTAAGCAATCAGACCTTCCTCTTCTGTTTTCACCTCCTAGATTAACTAGCATAATTAAAGCTCTGTTGCTAAGCAAAATGCTGATTACCGTTTTTTGATGGGCAAAATGCTCCATCTGGATGCTCTGTCAATTTTCACTCATTTTCCAGTGACGGGTTTATTTAGCTTTGGTTTGCACAGAAGTGTTTTACAGTTACACTATTTGCACCAGTAGCAAACTTGATAATCTCAAGAAGGGAAAGATTCAAATAAAAATGTAACCCCCCTCAAAAAAACAACAACCAAAAAAAACACCTACAGAGGCAGCTAAAAACTCCCTGTTGCTTCAATGAGAGCAGAGTTGGGTCAATGCTGAAAGCTTTTCAAAATCCCATCCTAACATTTTAATTGGCCTACATCCTTGAAAATTGTCAGTAAGTGGACTGGGCCACAGAACTGGCCGAAGAAGACCGGAGTGATTCATCTCACTCCGAGGTGGGTTTGAGTCAGGTTGGGCAACGGCGATATATGATACGATCCTACTCCTATTGAAATCACGGGAGATTTTGCGATTGTCTCCTTGGGAGACAACAGGCTTCTAACAAGCAAAATTTTCAGCTGGTGTAAATCACCATAGCTCCATTAACTCCAAATTAGATGCTTCCATAGTACTACACCAATATTCCCCAGCTGAGAAGCTGGCTCAACTCATATATGTGACCAATCAGTCCCAGCCCTCACATTTTGTTATGAAGAAAAAGCCTGATTTTGCACCCATTGAAGGGAATGAGTGTCTTGATGGTGAAAGCAGGATCAGGGCCAAAACTGAACATTTATTGTGGGACAACAACAGAACCAGCACTACTTGGGAGATGACCTGAGCCCAATGGAGGTACATGTGGGTTCCAACTTGTAATAGCTGTGGAGGGGGAAAGGAAGCATTCCCCTCTCCTCCCCACTGCTGTTGGGTGCACAGAAATGCTGAAGGTGGGGATACAGAGTGAAAGTCACCCTACTGCACCACCTACGTCTCACATAAACCCTTAAAATAATGGAACGTATGTGGCCCTCTACACTAGGATGAATTTCACCCATAGTGAATGTCCTCCCAGACAATCCCAGCCTCAGCCCCTGGTTATGCCCCGTGTCCTAGGTGCGTGCCTAAGGGTAGCTAACTGCTGCATAGTGGATGGACAAGCATTACCGTGCCATACACAAACCCATACAGGATTCAGAACTGTTGTTCTGCACCTTCAGTGTCAATTTACTGAGCAAAGATGAGCGGTAAATCTACTGAGTGTTACACATTCATTATTTTAAAACAGCACATATGTGCTCTAGGTACTTCCAATATCAATGATCTTTCCAGTACTGAATGTTGGTGCAGCATCAAGTACCCAGTTAGTGATACCTCCGGCTTCAGTGAGCTTACAATCAATAGCTAAGACAGGACAAAATGAGTGGGTTTGACAAAGAGGAAGAGGGTCTCTGAGTCAGATGGAGCTGGTCACTTGTGGGTCACACAAGACGTCCACTTAATCAGTGGCTTATTAATTATTTGTATTGTGGTTGCATTTAGGAGCCTCAGTCCTGGACCAGGACCCCACTGCACTAGGTACATAAACAAACACAACAAAAAGACAGTCCCTGCCCCACAAAGCTCACAGCAGTGGTTCCCAAACTGGATTTCGACCCCACTTGGGATCACACCATCAGCAGACAGGGTTGCGGTGAACTCTAGTGTGCAAAGGATGCCATTTTGCTCCACAAAGCATGACTTTGTGCACACCATCCTTATGAGGTCACACTATGCGGAGGACTTCATTTTGTAGAGCAAAATGGTGTCCTCCTTATGCTGGGACCTCACCTATATGGTATGTGCGAGGTCATGCTGTGCAAAGGAGGCCATTTTGCTCTTCAAAACAGTGTCCTCCATGCTGTCTGGGGACCCAGCCGGAAATACTTCATTAAAATGGAGTTGTGCTGGCAAAAATTTGGCAGCCCCTGGCTTACAGTCTAGAATTCTGCCACTGAAAGGATGTGCAATGTTGCAAAGCTGGGGAATTAAAGACTGATTTTTTTGATCCCTCAGGTAAAATACAATGAACATGTTGCTGGGGATGCCCAGAGCTGTGAGCCACTGCATTACCTCTTTGCCTCAGGCAGAGGGAGTTTTGCTGGTGATTAGACTGCGCGTCAGCTCCCTGCCACATCAGTTTGTCTTCTTTACTAGCATACTCCTCAAGGCTCTCCCAGCCCACACCTCACCTCACAGGTAACAATCAGTTAGCTCCAGCCCCTGAGGTTTCCCAGCAACAAACAGCCCCTACCTCTGTGCGTTAACAGATGCTATTAGGTTTACTGCGCTGGTAAAGAGTCAGTACATCATAGTTTATTAATTTAACTGAGGTAAATACACCCTTCCTTTCAAACACAGCATTGAATTTGTTTTTACTAAAAGAGCATGGATTAAATGATACCAAGTAAAAGAGATAAAGATAGAGATGGTTACAAGCAAATGAATGTGAAAAAAACACATCTAAATGTCTAAAATTCAGTTTAGCAAGATACAGTCTTTGTTCAAAATAGTTTCTCTCAACCCCAGTCTCCTTTCTAACATTTTACTGGCTGGCGTGGCCAGGATCCATTATAGAGATCAAATCACGTGGTTTCTTTGTCTCCTCAGGTGAACGATAAAAATGGAGTCCCTCTGTTTCTTATAGCCCAAAAATGTCTTACAAGTCAGGAAGGCCTCCTAGGGATTCAGTGTCCTGTGTCTCTCTGGGGTGCAGAAGCCATGTCAATTCTCTGTCTCTTGAGTTCAGGGTCAGGATAACACTGGATAGTTTAGCTCAATGGCTTTGTTACCCACTGTGACGGGTTGGTTCACAGAAACCCCCTTGGGAGCTGCCAGCTGATGTGCAAAGGCCACCTCTGGTTCTATTCTCCCCTGCCAGCTACAGGTAGTTCCAGCACAATGGCCTTGCTGACAGCCAGACACACCTATCTGCTCCAGACACAGACCAGAGTCTGAACCACCTATCCCAAAGCTGCAGGGTTACCTGAGAACAGCTCACAGAAGTCTGCTTGCCTTTAACACTCAGATGCCCAATTCCCAATGGGGTCTAAACCCAAATAAATCCGTTTTACTCTGTATAAGCTTTATACAGAGTAAACTCATAAATTGTTCGCCCTCTATAACACTGATAGAGAGATATGCACAGCTGTTTGCTCCCCCAGGTATTAATACATACTCTGAGTTAATTAATAAGTAGAAAGTGATTTTATTAAATACAGATAGTAGGATTTAAGTGATTTCAAGTAGTAACAGACAGAACAAAAGAAGTTACCAAGCAAAATAAAATAAAATACGCAAATCTATGTCTAATTGCACTAAATACAGATAAGATCCTCACCAGTTCCAAAATGTTCTCTTTTACAGGCTAATCTTCTTTTAGCCTGGGTCCAGCAATCACTCACACCCCCTGTAGTTTTCAGTTTCCTTCAAGTGTCCTGTGGGGGTGGAGAGGCTCCTTCTTTAGCCAGCTGAAGACAAAATGGAGGGGTCTCCCACAGGTTTAAATAGACTGTCTCTTGTGGGTGGAGACCCCCTCCTCTCCCTCTGTAGAATCCTGTCACAGAATGGAGATTCGAAAATCACATGGGCAGGTCACATGCCCATGCATGACTCAGGACTGCAGGTAGCAGCCATTACCCACATGCTGCCTTGAACGTCCTCAGGTAGACTTCTGATGTGGATTGGAATCTTCCAAGCTCTTTTGTCTGTTAAGTGCCCCCTGACTGAACACCTAATTTGCACATTCCTTTCCCCAGAAGTCACCAAATGTTCTAACTGAGGCCCCTTAGGAATCAAGCAATTACACCGCCCATGTTCATAACTTTGAACACACAAATGGTGCCTGCATACAACTAGGGTGAACATAACCAGTAGATCATACCCTTTACATAGATATGTTATATGGCCTATGTAGCAAAACCCTATTCCAGTTATATCATATTCCCACAAAGCCTTAGGGGAGGTACCGTCACACCCACATTTGTTTGTCTAAGACAGATCAGTTTATCACTTTTTCCTAGGCTAGTCTGTCCAGTCTTACACATTGTCAGGGTTCCCTCCCCACTCTGAACTCTGGGGTACAGATGTGGGGACCCGCATGAAAGAGCCCCTAAGCTTATTTCTACCAGCTTAGGTTAAAAACTTCCCCAAGGCACAAATTCTTCCTTATCCTTGGATGGTATCACTGCCACCACCAAGTGAGTTAGACAAAGATTCAGGAAAAGGACCACTTGGAGTTCCGGTTTCCCCAAAATATCCTCCCAAGCTCCTTCACCCCCTTTCCTGGGGAGGCTTGAGAATAATATACCAACCAAATAGATAAACAAGGTGAGCACAGACCAGACCCTTGGGTTTTTAGGACACTAAAAACCAATCAGCTTCTTAAAAGCAGAACTTTATTATAAAGAAAAAAAGTAAAAGAAGCACCTCTGTAAAATCAGGATGGAAGGTAATTTTACAGAGTAATGAGATTTAAACCGACAGAGGATTCCTCTCTAGGCAAAATGTCAGAGTTACAGAAAACAGGAATAAACCTCCCTCTTAGCATAGGGAAAATTCACAAGCTAAAACAAAAGATAAGCTAATGCATTTCCTTGCTATTACTTACAATGTTTATAATGTTGGATGCTTATTTCAGGTAGGGCTTTAGGAGATGGTTTTCCTGCCCTGGTCCCTCTCTGTCCCAGAGAGAACAACAAAGAGAGCACAAACAAAACCTCTCCCCACAGATTTGAAAGTATCTTCTTCCTTTATTGGTCCTTTTAGTCAGGTGCCAACCAGGTTATTTGAGCTTCTTTGCCCCTTACAGGTAAAGGAGGGATTGTATGCTACCCTTAGCTGTATCTTTATGACATACATGTGCTAGTAACTTCACATACACCATTAACACATTCATTTTACAATATGCATAATCAGCACCTTAGCTTTCAGATGATACCTCGGAAGACATATTTTGTACAAACATTGCAGTAGTGTGTATGGTGTGAATACAGAAATGTCTCGGGTCACAATGATGCACAGCAATTAAACTACAAGAAAGGTCCTCCAATATAATTTTAATAAGAGATTATTTGCTTTCTTCTTCTGAGGCTCTCTCACTGGTCTGTCACCCAGCCTGCAGGTTAATGCAACATAATTTTGTTCACCCACGGCAGTAGCATTTGTATGGTACATCAGATATTTGATGTATGATCCAAATGCTCCTGCACAGAGAACTTGTGTCTTCCTCTTATACAAATGAAACCATATACGTAATGAGCTAATGTAATTAATATTCACAGGGGATTTTTCCATTACACTGATTCCTGACATAGCAACCTCGAAGTTCGCCAGTCACACATGGCTTCTTCCAACATGACTACTGAAGGCACTAGCTCTTGCCTTTGTTTCCTTTATTTTTTGCTGTGGGTGGCTGTATAAAATGGTTTCTCCTGCCAGCCACAGGCTGCTAGCCTGACCCTGAGGCCTAATGTTCCCCTCTCATACTGGAGTAACTCTGCTGGCTTCCCTGGACTTACTCCTGGTCCATACCAGAGTATGTAAGAGAATCAGGCCCCTTGAGATTACTTTCCCCTGCTTCAAGCTGCTGCTTCACTCTGCCTAAGGAAGCATGCAGCCTCCTCCTGGAGCCTGGGGCAAAGCTCCAAAGAGGGACACTTCCCATAAAAGGTGCACTAAAATCCTTCTTCAAATCTTTCTTAAAACTCCCCTTTACTGAGAGGTCTACAAAAAAACTTGACAATGATTAAGTTACTGGTGTGCAGAGACCACTGCCATTCACACTGACTAATTTTTCCTTGTGCTCCCCCGTTCTGTCTGTATCCCACCGTTATCTGAGACTCTACGTTCTTTGGGGGAGAAACAGTCTTTTTGTTCAGCATTTCTACTTCACCTAGCACCATGGGGTCTCGATCCATGACTGGGGACTCTGAAGATAGTATCATAGCAATCATCTCCTTTAATCTCCACATTATGAGCACAGACCCATCAAGGCTCAAATTTACAGGCACATAAGCCCCGATCCTCAAAGGATTTAGGGACTTAACTCCCAGTGACTGCATTTGAGGAGCTAGGCCATGCTGCTTGCTCTTCATGGATGGAAGGGGAGTTCTGCACATGAATAAAGGTAGTATAAGGTCTTAGCTTTCATTGTCTCAGCCATTCCTCCTAGATTGTATTAACACTAATGCTATATTGTTTCTTTGCACTCTTAGTTTTTACTTCTATGCTTATATTATTTAATCAGACTTCTGAATGAGAAGCAATTAGGAATGATGTATTCCAGTTGAGTCCTCCTCTGCTGTATCAAATTAGCACAGTTATATAATTAGTTTCTTACTTCTATTGCTCTGTTCTAACCATTTTGCAACTCACTCTATTGCAACAAAAACAAAAAACACCAATCACCACACAGCTCCCTCTCACCCCAAAACCTTGATGTTCTGTCAAATTAAAAGGGATATTGTTGGAATCCAATGGGTGATTACATGTGAAAAGTAGATGTGTGATCAGACATTAGTCACTGAGTAGCAGGAATAAATTCCAGCTAATTACTCTTCCCAGGGAAAATTTGAAGACGGATGCAGTTGAAGTACATTCTTCCTTTGGAAAGAAATGTTCTAGGGAAAAAAAAGCCAGTTCTTAGGGACACAGGAATAATATGGTGATCTGAAGCACTAGCTTTATGGAAAGATATTAAAAGGCAAAAAATGGGAATTAGGTACTAAACTTCTATTGACTTTCAATGGGAGTTGAGTGACTAACTGTCCAACATGTCTTTGAAAATCTTTCCCTTGGTGATCTGCCCAGACTTAAAAGCGTATTTCATCTAGAACTGAGGAGCAACATGGGGCCAGATCATCCACTGGCATAACTCAACATAGCTCCGATGGATTTCCACAGACTGAGGATCTGGATATATTCAAACGTATATTTGTAGTGCTCTGATAAATATTCTCAACTTGGTTTAGCTTTTGAACTTGGTCTTTTTTTTCATAGCCATAAACTGATTGCCAAAAGGAATTTTGTGCTAATATAGGCCCTGATACTGAAATCACACTGTTTTCTAAAAATGTGCATTGTTACCTGAGATTGCTAAAATTAAAAGGGACAAGAACACCAACAACAGCAAGATTTTTTTTTCCCAGTGTGTTGACACTATACATATTTATTTGGGAGCTAGAAAATGTATTACTTGCCAACAATGGAGGAAAACATGCTAACCGATCCTAATTGTGTCTACAATATTATATTGCTCTAACTTATGTAGAAGAAACCTCATTATGGGGGAAATCTGTCCCTAGCCAGAAAGTTGGTGCATAAAGAAAGATGGCCTTATGACTAACACACTGATAAGATCTGTGTTCAATTCCAGCCTCTGTCACAGGCTTCTTGCATAAACTCAGGTAAATCACTTAATCTGTCTGTGCCTCTGCCCTATAAAATTGGGAAGAATAGTACTCAGGGTATTTATATTTAAGTATTTTGGAACAGGGTCTTGTGTGTGTATGGCTCCTAGCACAATGGCACCCTGACCTCGGCTTGGCCCTCCAGGTGCTACCATAATACAATTTATAAGTCCCATTACGCAGTGAATCGAAGGAATTCTCCCTTTGTGTAGAAAGCTCCCCAGAAGGAAGTAAGGAGAAGATGGAGCCATGGCACTATTCTCCCATTATTCCAGGCCACAGAGCCACTCAGACACACTTGGAGGAGCAGGGTTGGTTCTCTCAAAGGCCCTCACTGACCACACTGCAGTTATCTTCCATTGTCCCAGGCTGCTTCAATACGAGGATGGACTTACACTTCTGATTGTGAATGCTGGCTGGAGGGGAAGCTGCATAGTCTCCCCTGACTTTAAGGAGTGGTACAGCTGTGCAGTTAAAAACAGTACAGAGATCAGTGTAAACGGTGCATGTATTTAAATCAAAATTGTATGCAAGGAGATGGTTATTTTCTTGCCTCTTGTTCCCTCCATTTTCCTCAGCCTCCATCCAGTAAGTGATTTATAAAGGGAGAGTCAGAGAAGGAAGTGTAATTCCTTTGGGCATAAACATTAAAGCTGTAGACACACCTGATTGATGATACGGCTATACAGAGCTGTTTATTTACATCTATGTGAGATTCAATTTAATATTGGCTGGATTTTTTTTTTAATCTTTATCTATATTTACTTGTATACTGGAACAAGTAATTTCAGCACTTGCATTCATTCTTCCAAATGAGTTGAGAGCACACTGATAAAGCGTTCAATGTCTTTGCTATTGCCTGAGATGATTATGCTTATTTTCTAAAGCCCTAGTCTTCCTTGCAAGGTTTCTTCATTTTTAATAGTCTTCAAGCGGCACAAAGTCTAAAATGTAAACTCCTTTGGGGTGAAGTTCACTGGTGGGCAGGGGCTGATGCAAAGTTGTTTTTGCCACTGAAGTCTCGTGGCAGGAGATTTTAGTGGCACATAATCCTTGTGCTCGGTCCCCACTGGGATGAATTTCGGTCTTGAAGAATCAGAAACCTTTGTTCATATTGCTGTAGTACCTATAAGGCCCAAATTAGTGCTTTGTTACACCATACCAAGCACCTGGTAAGACATTCAATGAAGTAGTAAAACATTCAATTTGTAAATACCTGGAGGATGAAGGGGTGTTCACTAGCAGACAGCATGGATTTACTAATCACAAAACATGCCAAACCAGCTTGATTTCGTTCTTTGACAAGGTAACTGGCTTGGTGGATAGAAGGAATGTGGTGGACATAATATACTTGGCCTTTAGCAAGACTTTTGACACAGTCCCACATGACCTTCTCATAAGTAAGCTGGAGAAACATAGGCTTGTTGGAACTACCATTAAGTGGATGCATAATGGTTAAACAATCACAAACGAGGAGTAAGTATTAATGGAATGATGTCAGATTGGAAGAAGGTCTTATGTGGGGTTCCGCATGGATCTGTTCTGGGTCCGGTGTTATTTAACATCTTTATTAATGACCCGGATGTAGGAATAAAGAGCATACTGATCAATTTATCAAGAGCCTTTTGAATTTTAGCTCTATCCTCCAAAGTGTTTGCAACCCCAGTCCCCTCCGCTTTGTGTCATCGACAAATTTGGAGAACTGGGCTATAGGCAACAAAATGGAATTCAGCAAAGACAAAATGTAAGGTGCTACACTTAGGGAAGAAAAACCAAATGCACAAATACAGAGTGGGGGGAAACAGGCTTGGCAACAGCACTGCTGAGAAGGATCTAGGAGTTGTGGTGGATCACACCTGTAGCGGGGTGGTCACCCCGCTCCAGCCCTGAAGGGGTTAAAGCAGCCCGGGAGAGGGCTGTGGCTGGAAAAAGCTAGGCTGATTGGGGGAAGCAGCCACAGGTGAGGCCACGCCCCAATCAGGCCACAGCTGGCTCTATAAGAGGGCTGAGGGCCAGAGACTGGAAGGCATTCTCTCTCTAGCTTTGTGAGAGAGAAGGACCTGGCTATCTGGGAAGCTGAGGAGGGTACCTAGGGTGGAGCAGTGCTGGGTAAGGGCAGAGGGAGCTGGGAAGCTCCAGCCTAGCAAAGCCCCAGGCTGGAGGCCTAGTTAAGGGCCCACAAAGGGGTACTGGGGCGGCAGAGGGGCAGCCCAGAGATAGGCAGAGGCAGCTGGTCCAACACCCCTTGCCGATGATGAGTGGTTTAGACTGCAGTTTGCCCCAGGGAATGGGGGCTAGATAGTGACTGGTAGTAGCCACTGAGGCAAGGTGGGGATAGAGGGTTGGGGGTTCCCCTGGGTGGGGAGACCCAGAGTGTGGGGTACTGTGGTGGGCAAAACTCCTGGGCAAAGGTCACCAGGGTCTGGGAGGGACACGGGGCCAGCAGCAGGTGAGACACCGGCCTGCAGAGGGTGCTCTGTGCTGGAAAGAGCTAATTCCCTGGATGACCAGCAGGAGGCGCTGCAGCGGTGAGTCGTCGCCCCGCTACAGCACCCTCAACATGAGTCAATGTGATGCTGTTGCCAAAAAAATAAATAAACTAAACAATTTTAGGTTGCATTAACAGTGGCATAGCATGCAAGTCATGGGAGCTGATACTACCACTCTACTCGGCGCTGGTTAGACCTCAGCTGGAATAGCATCCAATTTTGGTCACCAATGTATAGAAAGAATTGTAGAGAAACTGGAAAGGATCCAGAGGCAAGTGACAAAGATGATCAAAGGGATGGAATTCAAGCCATCTGAGCAAAGGCTGAAGGAACTGGGTATGTTTAATTGGACAAGAGGAGATTAAGGGTGGGGGGACGTGATTGTGGTCTTCAAGTACTTGGAAGGCTGCCATAAAAAAAAAGATGGAGAAAAGTTGTTCTCTTTTGTTGCAGAGGGCAGGACAAGAGGCGATGGGTTCAAACTACGGCATAGCAGATTTAGAGTAAATCTCAGGAAAAACTTCCTAATTGCATTCCCTTGTCCTACTGTTCTTAAACCACCTAGGGAAGTCATGGACGCTCTGTCACTGGAAGTTTTCAAAAACAGGCTGAATAGCCCAGTCTTGGATGGTTTAGTCAGAAATATTCCTGTATCTTGGCAGGGGGTTAGATGACCCTTGCAGTCCCTTCTAACCCTATGGTTCTATGATTCTAAGAAACCGTCCCTACCCTGAAGAATTTACAATCACAAGGATTGGAAACAGACGCACAGACCAGTGCCTAAGGTCACACAGCAGGTCATTTGCCGAGCCAAGCATAGCAAACAAGTCCTCATCAAGTACTCCTGTCACTGGACCACAATGCCTCTCAAATACCCGCTAAAATTATTACTACTTCAGAGTATTGCACAGGATGGCATGACAAATATTACCAAGCTTTTATGAGAAAAGAGGATTGGAAGGGGTGAGGTGGGTGTTGGCTTAATGATGCAATACATGCTAATATGTTAGGCATGTACAAGTCAGCATCCCATTTGGCCCTTAAGATTCTATAAAATATCTAGCAAGATATTATGAAAGTTGACTAGTGGTTTATTTTTTAATGCTAGACTGTCTGATAATGCAACGTCCCTGAAATGAATAGAAGTACTCATAAATAAGAGATTTAGATTAAAAAACAAACAAACAGTGTGAGAATGGAAGCTTTCCCCAGAGCTCTCCTGCGTAGACCATTGGTGAAAGGAGGACAGCTAATGGAAACTGAAGCCAAGGTGTACATAGAACAGATCGTGAAAACTTCACCAGCCACTCAGTCAAAATTGGAACAGGTATAGAAACACAAAAGAGGGGACGTAACCTGCCAGAAGCTGAGAACATTTAAAGCAGGGGTAGGCAACCTATGGCACGTGTGCCGAAGGCGGCACGCGAGCTGATTTTCAGTGGCACTCACACTGCCGGGGTCCGGGCCACCGGTCTGGGGGGCTCTGCATTTTAATTTAATTTTAAATGAAGCTTCTTAAAGATTTTTAAAACCTTATTTACTTTACACACAACAATAGTTTAGTTATATATTATAGACTTATAGAAAGAGACCTTCTAAAAACGTTAAAATGTATGACTGGCACGCGAAACCTTAAATTAGAGTGAATAAATGAAGACTCGGCACACCACTTCTGAAAGGTTGCCGACCCCTGATTTAAAGTGATGGGATAGCCAAGTAATGGTGCACTTTTGAAGAGCTGTGAAACTGGCAGCACAGATCAGATATTCACATAATGCTCCTAAAGGACATAGGCTGGTTACACCTGGAAACCTAAGAGATTAAAATGATTCAAAAGATCACCCAGCAATAATGGCACACTGAATGAGAGCACATGAAATGGATTTCAGGTGGGGCTGTGAAAACAATTCAGGACTCAGTAGAAAGCTATGCAGTTTGTGCTAAGGAAGAGCAGCGGCATCCAGTGCCATTTTTCATAATAAAACTGCTGGGAAAAGTGGGTTTTACTGGAATCTTCCCACTTATTCCCAGTAGTTCGATCTATTAGCAGTTCTGAAAGTCTCCACCATGGTCATGCTTTCAAGTGGTAAGCTGAATATTTCTGTACTCTGTCAGAATATCTAAGAAATTCTATCCTAGAACTCCCTTTACACAATACCAGCTTCTTTAAAAGAATAACCCTTGACAATCATTTTCTTCCCAGCAAGCAATCGCTACTAGTCTACACTTGGAAAATTCCCTGGAAGTCTGGAAATTGTTATTCAAACAAGAACAAAACACTGATTTTGCCATTTTCACTGACAAAAAAAATCAAAAAAAAAATCAGAGGCTTCCCATTTGTTTCAGTGGACATCTTTGCTGTCTTAAGCATTCTTCTTGGATTTTCTAAAGGTGTTCCTGGTAAGAGGAAAGCATGCTGGTCTCTGCAAGTTGTTTATAAGGGCTACATTATCAGACCTGGCACTCAATCACTAAGTGAAACAGATGTGCTACCTGGGATGTCTCCTTGCAAGCAGCTACAAATTAAAGGAACTGCTTTGACTTTTAGCACTTACACATTCATCTGTTTTCCATCACAGCTTTTTCCACACTTCTCGATCACTGTGTTCGCCAGTGTATATTTGGAGCTAAAAAGCTTTTCAGTTAACCATTGACAACAAAACAAATATATCACATCCTATCTGTAATGATGGATTCTGTATGTTAGGGCCTACATTTTCAAGAGTGGTTAGTGATGTTGGATGCCTCTCTTTTTAAGTGCCCTACATGAGGTACTTTAAAAAGGGACCAGATTTTCATAGAGAACTGAGAACACATCCTCTGAAAATAAGGTCCCTTTGAGGTGTCTCTAGTTGGGCTCTTAGACTGAGGCACCTAAAATTGCTAGTCCTCTATGAATGATTTGGCCTAGGACACTACAGTGATGGGTACTGCCATCTGAAAAAAAAAAATCAGACACCTATAGAGTCTCATGTTGGACGCCAAAAAGTTTAGGCACATAAAATCTGCAGTCACTTTGGGCTTTGGTCACTTTCCACCATGTTAGTTAACTGCCTTTTTCCCATGAGTGCAATCTTCACTGATATCCCACTGTGGCCATGGAAATTGACATGATCTCGCAATGCTATCTGTCCTGCAGTATAATATAGAGATAGTGTGTGAATGAGCACGTAGGCCATTGTTTATTAAAATCTAACATCTCTATGGAGGACATTGTGCTGCCTGTGTGATGGATAAATCTTGCTAGAGCTGGAAGAGAGTTCAGATAAAGGTTTCCTGGTGAGAAATTCAGATTTGGTGACAAACCTTTTTGCAAGTTTGTGTCACTTTGTCAGGATCCTGACAAGGCCAGTCAGGATCAAGGGTCAGAGCAGGGTCAAACCTGACCCTGAGAGTAGCAGAGGAGTTCATAGTCAAGCTCCAGGCCAGGGTCCATAAATCCAAGTCAGGTTTCAGGGTCCAGGTCAGGAAACAAGGTCCAAATCAAGCCATGAGCTAAACCAGGAGTTCAAGAACAGAAGTAGTCAAGGCAGCTACAGAAGATCCACATAATGTCCGGACACTTCCTGGAACACCCCCTGGGCTCTCTGCCCTATATAAATCCACCCAGGAGCCATGAGACGCTGCCTGTCAAAGCCCTTGAGGTGGGACTTCTTGGAGGCAGTGTCTGCAGCAGGCGATGGGTAATGTAGTGCTGCTGGGTAGCAGTATTGCAGTGTTTGCTGCCTGGAAGCTCTGCAGGCCCATGTTTGAGATTAACTGGGCCTTACGCACTTTCCGTTAATTCTCTGTGTTGACCCACCCATGCTCATAACCCCCCAAAAGACTAAAAACCATTACATCTTTTAATTCCAAACAAAGTCATTTTGAAATTTCCTTCAAATGTATTTAAGAAGTTAAAAAAATGTAAAAAAGGGCTCGAAACCGAAACAGTGTTTCATTTCAGGTTGAATATGGCATTTTTTTATTTTTCAGAATTCCCAGCAAACCGAAAAATCTGTTATTCACACAGTTCTAGGCTTTGCTCAAGAAGCATCTCTTCATGTTGGCAGTCTCACTAGTAATGGTTTAACTGACCGTGCAATACATTTCTATAATTCTAATAACTGACCTGCCCTAGTCTTCCATCTTAACAGCTTTCCTGAACAAGACAATTGTTATAACTGAGGGGTTTTTTAATTTTCTTGATTCCTTTAGGTCATTGTACTGTGCTACATTCCTGGGTTATTAGGATGGACACTTGATTATCTTATTGAATAGCCTTTATTACCATCAGACATGAGATTTTATTGATAGACTTGCAGATTCTAGCTACAGTCAACTGTCACTCATAACAGATACAGATTCTTTTTGACATGGAGCACTGTTTGCTTAATTGCTCATCTGGCCCAAGTTATCTCAGGCGAAGCAACAAATCTTTGTTCTGTCCGACTAGAGCTCAAGCTTTTATATGCAGCTGCTGGGTGGAAATATCGGGAGAATCTGGACTGCTGTCTCTTCAGTATTTGGATATCACACAGCTATAATTTCATCATTTCTATTACAGTGGCACCAAGAGGAGCCACTTCAGATGGGTTCCTATTGTGAGGCACTGCACACATACAGTAAGAGTTCTTGCCCTTAAGAATGTACAGTCTAAATAGACAAGAGCAGGGAGAAGAAAAAAGATTCTTCCCCCATTTTATAGAAAAGGAATTGATACACAGACAAAAAATGACTTGCTAAAAATCACAGAGGACATCTGGGGTAAAGCCTGGAGCTGAACCCACATCTCTCAAGTCCCACACCATTGCCTTAACTACAGACTCACTCTTGATCTCTTGCTTCCCAGACCTCAAATGGTGTGATGACTTTGTTTTTCCAATGTATGGCCAAGAGTGGCCGTTGGAGGGGAGTGAAGCTTAATCTGGGTTTGATAAGGATGATGCTAGTGGGCTGGGGAAGGCTATATACTGGACCACAATGCCTACCCTAGCCAAATGTACCGCATTGACATTACACAATGGCAAATGACTTAAGCATGTTGGGATAGGACCTCAGCTGGTATAAATTGAAGTTTATGTGTAGGCACCAGTTTACACCCTCCGAGACTCTAGGCAAATAAGCATGGCTGTTTGTGGATGTTTTTTTTTTTTTTATACACACACAAGCACTTCAAAGACTTTGACGTCTTGATCTTGTAATAAGCACCAAAGCCTAAACATCTCTGTGTTTATAAGAGTTACATTTTCCCTCTCCTCTTGGCTCGGTTGCTTGGTTGACCTACTTTCCAACACTTTCCCTAAAGGTAACAAAACCTTTCTGAATCTCCCATACTACTTTTGATCTCTTTAATGAACAGGACCTCCTTCTGAAGGCAGTGCATAACTACACACAGTAGAAGAAATCCCAACAGCTCTTTGTCATCCATGAGATGATTTGCATATTAGGTCAGGCAATAGTTTCCATCAGCTCTCTAATGGGAAGCTCATTGCCCTATTCCTGCTAATTATACTTGAACTAGAATGGCAGAGTTGGATTTTTAAAAAGCATTTTTTTAAAAAATGGAAAGTTTTTAAAGATGAACTTGGCAAGTTTACACTGCAAGACTGTTACGGGAAGATTCTCCAAAGCACAAATGGGAGTTAATTGTACCACTTAATTCACACCAGAATTAAGCGGGAACAAGGCAACTAGCTTTCTTAGGCCCCTTTGAACATCTCTTCTACCAGCACCAAACCACAAAAGCACAGCTGGACATTGGGGATGCCAATGGTGTCAAAGGAAGATCCAGAATAGCCAGAGATCCCGTGTCCTGGTTCCAGACCGTGCCCCACCTTTAAGATTTGCATGTTGCTCCTGAGGTCTGGTCTAGAGTGCAAAGGAAATACGGACTCTCGGGGCTTGTCTTCACCACAACAGTTAGCTCAAGTTAGCACACTTGAGCTAACTGTACTTGTGCTAGCCTAGCCCCACAGAGAGCTCTCTTCTCCCCCAGTAGGGTACATCTACGTGGCACACATGAGCAAGTCTCCCAGTCTAGGTCATACTCTGTCTTGTGCTAGTACTCTTTAAAAAAAAAAAAAAAAAAAGCTGTGTAGACAGCACTTTGAAGTTGCATCTCAGACTGCGGCTTGGACTCAAACCAACCCCCCTACCCTGGGATGGACCTTGCCTCTGAAGCTTAAGTCACATCTTCAAAGTGCTGTCTACACAACATTATTTTTAAAGCCTGACTCTGCCAAGGCAAGCTGGGAGGCTCCCTGGCACATGCTATGTCAATGTACCCTTATGTGTTAGCTAGCTCAAGCTTAAAGCAACATTTAATTCAAGCTAGAGACGTGTGTGTGGATAGAGTTGAGTTGGGGGAGGGGGGTGTAACAGTTGAGTTATAATTTCAGCTAACTGTGCTGTGAAGACACCCTGTGTTTGAGCTCTTGATAACTCTTTTCCCACTAGGTGTGATGGAGAAATCCACACCTACAAGGAATGGGGGAATATTTATGTCAATGGGGCCAAATCCTTGTTCTCTTGGAGACAATGGAAATTTGACCCTAAGTCTGCAGCAGAACCCTGAATAGAACTGAGATAACCTATCTACCAATCTCCTTAGGTTTCTGTTTAGCTCCATTAGCATTTGAAGAGTATCAGGACTGACTAGTTAGATGCATGCTGAGGTAAGTGGTGAATACATAACTGCTGGTATGGCTCAGAAGCACAACAAATGCTATAAAGGTAAAATTGTATTGCAGGCATTATGCTTTATTTTAAATAGGCAGTTCCAAAGTACCATAGTTACAGTGTAATAACACTATTTCAATGAGCTCCTCAGATGGTGATGCCAGAAACTATTCCAGGTCCCACTGTGCAAGTCAGTGCTTGAACACAAAATATTTATTGAGACTTAGGAACACAGATATGGACTCTTTGAAAAGACTGCTTGCTTATTAAGCATTATAATAAAAAAAATTCCCCATAATGTGGCACATTCAGAAGGATTGTATTCTCCCTTTGAAAGATAAGTCAGGCTATTCAGCTGGGCAGGCCATTCAGAATGTGAGAAAGATTTTGACCTATGATGATCATAGACAGGCTTCGGTCTGGGCCTCTCAGGAGGAGGGGTAGTCCAGTGGTTAGGGCACTAAACTGGGACTCAGGAGAGCTGGGCTCCAATCTTTGTTCTGTCATTGCCTGTGTGGCCTTAGGTGAATCATTGTGTGACTCAGTCTCCCCTCCTTAAAAGGCAGATAATAGCCCTGCCCTACCTCACAGACACTGGGAGTAGAGCTGGTTAGAACATCCCATTTCAATGAAACCAAAATCTATGGTGAAATGGTACTAATTTTGATTAAGTTTTGTCAAAAAAAATGAAACAAACATGTCAAAACATCCCCGTTTGACACTCAGAATAACGTTTATTTTTTTGGTTAAAAAATGACTTAAATTTACCTTACTTGATACAATTTTTTGAAAAGGCTGAAATCAAAACCAGACATTTCAAGTTTATTATAATGAAACATTTCAAACAGACTTCCCCGCCCCCACCCATTACACCACAAAATTAAAAATGTTGGCTTTTTGTCCCAGTTTGAGATAACAACAACTAATATTGGTGGGTGGGACGGGATGAACTCACCCCGCACTGGATGGGGAAGGGTTAACTCCTCATTGTGGGTGAGGAAGTCATGCCCCCACGTTCCTACTGGGCCTGGTCCAGGTATAGCAGCAGTATAAGAGGGAGCAGCTCGGCTCAGTGTGCTGGGGAGGAAGTATGCTCCTTGACGGCTTCTTCCCAGGAACCACTGGAGCCCTGGACCATGGAGGCCAGAGGCGCCAAGACCTGAACAGACGCCCAGCTACATGTGGACACCCCAGAGAGGTCTGAGCTACAGGGGGTTGCACTGGCCAAAGAAACCGGAGACCCCGAAGATGCACAGATCGCTGACTGGGGTGACAAGGTAGGAAATAGTCCAGAGGGTGGGGGAGGACTAGCCATTGTCCCGAGGCTGGTCAGTGTGTTGCAGACGGATCCCCACTGACCCAGTGATGGACACATTTGCCACTGCAAGGGCCCTGGGCTGGGACCTGGTGGAGCAGGGAGGACCCAGGTCCCCCTACCTGGGTGCCACCCTCCCTGGGTGGTGCCCACCCCAGCAGCCACTTGACCATATAACCCTGCCTGGAGGGTGACCCTAGTGACTCCAGCCACTAGGCCATACAACCCCACCCAGAGGGTGACCCTAGTGACTCTGGCTGCTAGGGCATACAGCCCTGCCCAGAGGGGTATCTCCATTGACTCTGGCCGCCAGACCTTGCTGCCGGTGAACCCAGAGTATCATTAATGACTCTGGCCACTAGGCCTTACTGCCCTGTACACCCAGGGTATCTCTATTGACTTTGGCTGTTGGGCCTTACTACCGGGCAGAGAAGGGCTATCTCCCAGATGTGGGTCACGTGACCCTATTGTCCTGTGGAACAAGGCGAGTCCATAGACTCTGGCCATTGGACCTTAAAGTACCATGAGTGGTACTAGGTAGACGTTTGTCTAGTTATTGTATCCCTATGAGCATTTAGTATTATGAATGACTCATGAAGAAAGTGCAGACATTCATGGAAAGCTTTGGTCAGTGGATTATGCTTTACACTGAGCGCTAGAGTGTCCTCAACTTCTGAATGTGTATGCACAAGAAGGGAAAGCACAAAGAAACTCCCTTCTATGTTCCTGGGCTCCATTACAGGCCGCCTAACAACTTCCTTCATACATGCAAGCCCCTCCCATTAAAGCATCCTGAAGGAGGCAAGGCCTAGCTCCGCAACCTCTCTGCTCCAGCCAATAGTGCAGGCTGAGTTCACAGAAGCAGCGGTTACAAGAGGTCATGCTCTCACCTCACCAACCAAAGAGGATGGGGTACTGTAGAGAAGCGCTGTTACGCTAACCAGGGAAAAGAGAGGTGCTTCCCTCAGCCTGCAGGCATTTAAGGATATTTGGGACAGGGATCATCTTTTTGGTTTGTGTTTGCACAACATGTTGCTCAGTGAGGCCCTGGTCTATGATCAGGGTTCCTAAGTGCTACTCCAATACACCTAAGCTATAAAAATACTCACACATGAAATAAGGGCCCACCAAGATGACCTCCCGAGGTCTCTTTCAGCCCTAATCTTCTATGATTCTAAGTCCATTTACAGCCACATTGAAACCTGGTGACAGCATGTGCAGTTCCATAGTAGAACTGATCAGAAAATGGTGTTGTTGTTGTTTTTTTAAATCATGTAAAATAATCCTTAAACATTTTCATGAAAAACCCTGAAAACTGAAAATATGCTTAATTAAGAAACTGAAAACTGTTGACAAACTAAACTTCAGTGAAAATTGTTTTGAGGACTAAATGTTTAATTTCTTTTAAAAAAGGGTTGAATGAAACATTGACTAGCTCCACTCCATAGCACTCAGTGTTTAAGCCTAGGATGAGACATGCAATGTAAGTTCATCTTAAAGTCACAGTACTTTTATTAATTTTCATCAGCACTCCTTTTTTAACTGACTTTACACAAAAAGTCAGTTAAAAAAGTCCTGCTTTGAGCAGGGGGTTGGACTAGATGACCTCCTGAGGTCCCTTCCAACCCTGATATTCTATGATTCAAAGGCAGTAATACTTAATGCAGGTTTTTCTACCCTAGATTACCCTTTTTATAGCTTTCTCTGTGCTTTTATATGATGTCGAAGTGGAAGAACTGGCATACTGTGAAAGAAGCTGATCTCACAGAATGTCTGACTTGGCAAAGAAGAACGTTGGAACCTGAAGTCCCATGAGAAAGCTGATCCCTTTGAGATTTTCCAGCCCACATTGCAGACGCAAGTGTCTCAATTTGTAGAAGAATCCAGACTTTTGTATTTGTAGAGGGACTGGAATCTGGTGAACACACCTGTCATCTGTAACAAGTATATGATACTACCAGTGTGGCCCAGATTCTCAAACATATTTAGATACTGAACTGCCATTAATTTCAATGTTTGTGTGCAGTTTTATTATAGTCATATCGGTCCCAGAATATTCGAGAGACAAGGTGGATGAGGAAATGTCTTGTATTGAGAGAAGCCATCTTCAGATTTTATTTATAAAGATACAAACTTTTGAGCTTATGCACAGTCTCTCATTGATTTCAATGGCAGTTAGATGCCAAAATACCTTTGAGGATCTGGGTCTGAGTGCTTTGTGCCTAAAAAATTCACTGGTCCGGTAACAAGCACTCCACAGCATATGGAGCATGTATGTGCCTTCCTGAACTGAGATAGCAGGAATTTTCTTGCACTGGGCAAATAGCCCAAACTTCCAGGAGTATTACTAGGATTTGGTCACGTGGAAAGGAAGTAAGTGTGAAGTTTGTTGTATTTGAAAATCAGCTGCTGCACCTACCCATTTATTTTCAGGTTTGATACATATACTGAATTTCTTGAGTATAAAGGATTTTTTAATGTACATGGAGTGTTAATAAGTCAGAGTTCTTGCCAGCCAGCTCCCTGCAATGCATTGAAGCACAGATTTGAATTACCATACCCAGCAAAATGAAACGGACATCTTGAAATGTTTGAACTAATTGAAGGATGTATTTTGTTTACTATTTCCGAGGGAAACTTCAGTTATTTTAATTAAATGGATGGATGGATGGGTGGATGAATGACTGCTGCTACAACAGTCAAACACAGCCAATTAGTTTTCCATTTTTTAGCATATTGCTTTATTAAGATATTAGAATCAGAAGTACAGTACTAATAGAAGTGACTGAAGCCATTCAGTTACATGGTTAGAGTGAAATTCACCCCTGTGAATCTGCATAGCACAAAGTCACAAAAGTCCTTCTAACCCTTCAGCACCCATGCTCAGGGCCAGATTTTAAAAATGCTCAGCTCCCAGTTTGGCAGCAGAGTAAGTGGCCAGATTTGCAAAGAGGTTTGTTAAGGCTGATCATTAACGTTAAATACTGAGCTCTTCTGAAAATCTGGCTATATTTTCTCTCACACTTGAGAAGACCTCCCTGTAAACATACATAAAGCTACCCCATTGTCCTCCTTAAAACGTTTTCCACAAAAAAACTTGACAATGGTTAAGTAGCAGGTGTGCTTAAACCACAGTTTGTCATGCTCACCAGTATTATTGCACTGATTTCTTGGACTCCCCTGTGATGGGTTGGATCACAGAAACCCCTTTGGGAGCTGCCAGCTGATGTGCAAAGGCTACTTCTGTTCCTGTCCTCCCTGCCAGCTCGGTGGCTTCAGCTCCCTGTCTTGGTGAAGCCAGACACACCCGTCTGCTCCAGCACAGACTCAGGGTCTGAATCGCCTGTTCCAAAGCTGCAGGTTTACCTGAAAACAGCTCACAGAAGTGTGCTTGCCCTTAGCACTCAGATGCCCAATTCCCAATGGGGTCTAAACCCAAATAAATCCGTTTTACCCTGTATAAAGCTTATACAGGGTAAACTCATAAATTGTTCGCCCTCTATAACACTGATAGAGAGATATGCACAGCTGTTTGCTCCCCCAGGTATTAATACATACTCTGAGTTAATTAATAAGTAGAAAGTGATTTTATTAAATACAGAAAGTAGGATTTAAGTGATTCCAAGTAGTAACAGACAGAACAAAGTAAGTTACCCAGCAAAATAAAATAAAATGCGCAAATCTATGTCTAATTGCACTAAATATAGATAAGATCCTCACCAGTTCCAAAATGTTCCCTTTTACAGGCTAATCTTCTTTTAGCCTGGGTCCAGCAATCACTCACACCCCCTGTAGTTACTGTCCTTTGTTTCAGTTTCCTTCAAGTATCCTGGGGGGGTGGAGAGGCTTCTTCTTTAGCCAGCTGAAGACAAAATGGAGGGGTCTCCCACGGGTTTAAATAGACTGTCTCTTGTGGGTGGAGACCCCCTCCTCACCCTCTGTAGAATCCAGTCACAAAATGGAGATTCGGAATCACATGGGCAGGTCACATGCCCATGCATGACTCAGGACTTGCAGGTAGCAGCCATTACCCACATGCTACCTTGAACGTCCTCAGGTAGACTTCTTATGTGGATTGGAGTCTTCCAAGCTCTTTTGTCTGTTAAGTGCTCCCTGATTGAACGATTAATTTGCACATTCCTTTCCCAAGAAGTGATCAAATGTTCTAACTGAGGCCACTTAGAAATCAAGCAATTATATAGCCAATGTTCATAACTTTGAACACACAAACAGTGCCTGCATACAACTAGGGTGAACATAACCAGTAGATCATAACCTTTACATAGATATGTTACATGGCCTATGTAGCAAAACCCTATTCCAGTTATATTATACATACATTTATGAGCCCCTTTATGGGGTACGCTGTCACACCCCATCTGTTTCTACGTGTTCTCTCCTCTTTTATAGATTATGAGTTCTCTGGGGAAAGGACTGTCTTCATGTTGTGTTTGTACAGCATCTTGCACAAATGGGTCCTGGTCTATAAATGGGGTTCCTAGGCCCAAATTCCCAAAGGTATTTATGCCTAACTCCCAAGTGGATGGGGGCCCTCGTTACTACCTCAGTCATTACACATAAAATAATAACATTGTTAGCTGCTGGGTGCTTAGCACATTGGGGATTCTGACCCTTATACAGGTGCTTAAGAAGGAGCTGAGTTCTGAAAAAGAACTTATGTCCTGAACATTGGAAAACCTAAAGCTGAACTCTTGAAAATTTGGAACCTAAGGCTTTGGTAGGTCTTATGCTGGCCCTCTGCACGGGTTAAGTGTCCCCTTAGACAAAAAGGCCTCCCCCGTAATACAAAAAGCTTCTCCAAACATGGCTTTCTTTGGCTACTACTGCTCTTCCGTAAGGGCTGCAATGTATTGTGGATCTAATCGCTCCGACAGTCTCTTTTCAGTTAGTCTGAATGTTGACATGTATGTGTTTTTCTTAAAAATAACTTTTCTAACCCAGAACTACTAGTCTTCATGTAGATCATTTTTTAGCTCTATGCATTTGCCAGGTCACACATAGCAGCGGTTTTCATGATCAGCAGCAGTTTAAATATAGCTTGAGAAAGTGAATATGAATAGAGTTGTTTTGATTTTTTTTTGTAAATTAACTACCACTACTCAAGTTCTTAAAAAGAGGTCTCCTGTGACATTTCCAAACCATATTACATCTATGTGGAGTCGGATTACAGACCTTGGGCCATGATTCTGCTCTAATATAAATCAAGAGAAACTCCATTGATTTAGCTACACTGGTGTGAAACTGATCTGACAAAATTGGTCCCTAGCAATTTAAATTCAATACATGATATTAGAAAATAGGTTGTAGGGAACATAATTTTACTAGCAGAGGGTGGACATGATGATCAGATACTGGTATTTCTCCAACTTCTACGGCACGTGTGCATTGAGTGAACAATGGGAATAGTCAAACTATTTATTTTGACTATTTTTTGTGATTACGGTAAGTTAGCTGCCCTGCCCCTCCCCCGCCTATGGTTCCTTTGTGACTGATCCTAATTATCTTCCAATATTCATTTACTACCTTGGATGATTACAAAGTATCAGTCTGGGGAGAATGGGAGGAGAAAAGGACATACATATGTCTGTGTTTGTTTTATCTTTTTGCTATTCATAATTTTTCCTGTGTGTTATATAACCTAATTCTCATGGCTTTATTTCTGTGGCCTGCCCACCCAATTAAGTGATGGAAACTTTTTGAACAGGAGACTATATCTCCTGGTTAACTAAATATTCCAACCACCAACATGACCACGCCAATCACCGTGAAGCAAACTAGCTCTTTGACTCACAAAACTGATCACTATTTACTCTTCAACCATCTTTACTGACTGGCACAAAGTGTAGGGGAAGAGCTGCAATCCAAATTGCTTCTAATTCTTTCAATTATTTTTGGTACAGTCTCACTCTGAATATTTATGAAAAACATTGAGACTATTGTAGCATTCCAACTAGTTTAGCTCCTTGACTTTCCTTGGGAAATAGATTTCTTTGATAAAGGGTTCCCTTGCTGTTTGGTTTTCAACTTATCTCCAGTTCCGACAAAGGCAACATTAGTGTGTGAGAAGGCTGAAGTAGATATTGACTTGGTCTATTATGGTTTGCTTAAAGAAAAATCCTTCCAGTGATCAATGGCTGAAAGTACGGCATCAGTTGTGACCTTGAAACATGGATCAGACATGCTTGATTTTTATCAGGAAATAGACAATAAAAAAGCAATGTGTTTGTATTAAGTCCCTATAGGGTTTCACTGACAGAAATAAGAACATTGAATTCAGCACCAAGTCCTGGGGTTAATAGTTGCAATGCTTCTTTGCTCTCAAAGTTAGAGTCAGGAATGAGGTGGGAGGGAGAATATTCAGCATTTGTAGGGACTACAAATATCCCAGATATTAACTCTGAGATGACTTGCTATCATTTACCTCCACTCTCTCCTGTAACCCATCCCTTCCAGAGTAATTGTAACTACACTCTTCAGCCTCTGCTGTTCTTTTTGCTCCTTCCTTACCAGGGATCATGGTTTTGAACCCTGGTAAGTGGGTGCTTAGGAGCTAGTAGGTTCCAAACTGCCACCCAGTGACCTGCTAACAGTTGCTAGGATAGAAGTTGAACTCCAACAAAGGAGCCCAGTCCATGAGTCTGGAAGAATGTGTGCGGGGGTGGGAGGAGGGGGAGGGGGCGGCGCTGATTCATTCACAGCATCTATATAAACCCAGCACAGTAACAGGAAGTTGCCCTTGCAACTGGGATCCACCTTGCTCTGGATCAGTGGTGGGCAAACTGCAGCCTGCGGGCTGCATGTGGCATGTCAGGGTAATCTGCTGGTGGGTCACGAGACAGTTTGTCTACATTGGCCGGGAATGGGGAACCGTGGCCACTGGGAGCTGCGGGTGGCCGTGCAAATGTAAACAAAGTGTCTTGTGGCCCGCCAGCCACAGGTTGCCCACTACTGCTCTGGACTGTGTGGCTTGTGCTTTCTGCTCCTGCTCCTCCAGTTGGACTTCCTGGTATCTTGACTCTGGTTAATGATTTGTGGTTCTGATCTCAAGTTTGTCTCCTGCTTCTGATCTCCTGGAAACCTGGACCCTACCTACCTCCAGTTACTTGATTTTTGGTTTGCCCTCTGGCATGTCTCTGGTTCTGACTTCCTGGTATCTGACCCAGCCTGATTCCTGCTATGGTCAGACCACCCACATCTCAGTCATGACATTCCCCTCGGCATAGAAAACAAACTCAGTATCTCTCATCTTGTCCTTGACCTCACCTATCTCCCTTCCCCTTAATCATCTAAGCAACTTAATTATTATTAGTTTGTATTGCAGTAGCACCCAGGAGCCCAGTGACAGACAAGGATGGTCCCTGTCCCCAAAAGCTTATAATCTAAGTATAGAATGGCCATTTACAACTCTTGCCTTAAACACCACTCCTCCGATTCCCTCCTGGATCCCTTCCTCTAGGCTTCTGCTCATGTACACCAGTGAAGTTACAAGGAATTAGATCCAATCATTTCATACAGACCATAAAGTCCCATATGCGTAGGCTGTGTTATCAGATGGCAATAACGTCTGGCCATTACTTACCACAGCCTGGATTTGATGAATACCTTTGTAACAGGGGAGACTCCCCACTTGAGCATCTCTTGCTGCTAAACTTGGTACTGAAGGCCTTTTCCTCGTCCTGGCATCCCTTGTAGGTTGTAAGCCTTGCTGTGTGTGTCTTCAGTGGCTCTAGCCTTCCATGGCCTAGCCTTCCAGCCAAGTCACAAAGTTCAAAACAAACCCCTTCCAGGTTGGAAAAGAGTCCAACAAACCCAGCTCCAGGACTTTTAAATTGAATATGGCTTCCCAGCAAGCCTGGTACCTTTTTCAGTGTTTACACAACTTCACTGATGGGGGAACCCAGACCCACTCATACAGGTTCCAACCCATGGATCCTACAAACAGAACCCCTACCAGTTATTTCAATTAATTGCTGCTATTTCCCTGGGCCTCTTCCCACCTGACTTCTTAATCTTCACCCCTTACCTTACGGTTCTCAGGTTCTCTCTCTCTCAGCTTAAGCAAATCCCTCCAGAACCAAACCGGGGGCCACAATGGGCCTGATAGGCTGTATCACAAGCTTTAATAGCACCATGGCCCACCTGCCCGTCTTTTATTTAGCTAGATGTTTTTTCTAATTTCTATATCATATTACAGAGAAAGCAGCTATATCCAGTCATAGGAGCAGCTCTGTGAATATTCATGGGGGCCTATAAAACTGCATAACAAGCTATAGCCATAAACCCAGGTGCCTCTGATGCTGAAACCAGGTGCAATGCTAACAAGCTGCAGGTGTAGACATGAAGAAATTAACTGTGAGTCCCTTGATCATGGTTCAGCATTCATCCCAAATGCACTTGCGGATCTGTCATATATTTTGGTAATTTCCCTTTTAATTGGTTCACAGTTTTCAATGAGCAGCCATCATTTTTACCTAGCCACGGAGAAGTTCCTGTCTTTGCCTTTGACGTACAGAAGATTTATCCACAACAAAAGGGAACATAAGCCTGAGAAACATAGGGTAAGCCAGACATTTAAGAGCAAAATTCTGCCTGAGGATGCAGAAAGGGAAACAGAGATGCAGTGGGGATTGAAGAAGCAGAACACCTGCCCCCATCAGACAAAATCTGTGGGGCAGGGGTGAGGTTGAGGTGATATGACATCTGCATCAAGCTGAAGTTCCTGTGACCCTTCAGGTGGATTCCATATAGACAAATCTGAGGAGAGGAGTTCAGGACTGATCTTCATGGCATCATTCCTCAGATTTCAGTTTACAAATGTGAAATCCCTAACCAAGTTGAGATTAGAGGATATTAATAAGCAACTAAATATGGCATTTGTTTTCATTACAAATATGTCACCCTGGTTCCCCGCCCCCCTTGTTAAAAAGACTCAAGGGTATGCCAAATATTTAGACAACTGTCCAATAACAAGTTGAGGGCCTTTACCGCTCTCTGTTTCCAGTCCATGAAGTCAGTTTAGTTAGAAGGCTGGTATCCTGGAACTGAGAAACGTAACTGCCTCTCTCCATGCAGCTCTGGGCAGATGGAAGATCTACCCCATTATTCATTACATTGTAATTTGTATTGCCACTTGAGGTCAAAATGGCTTTCCGTGTTTTTGTCCCGGATGCCTTTTGCTATGACTTCTCAGTTAGGCTCTGACAATGTACCTGTAATCTGAGGGGTTCCCCTATTTGCATGGTCAGCCACTAAAATAAGGAAAAGGCAAGCGGCACCGTGATTCTATATAGTTTAATGAGTTTATGGTCTTTTTTTTTATTTGCTTATATATGTATTTTAATATTTTAGAATTCTGGATTTAGTTTTAAGTCTTATTGTATTATCTTTTCCTTTTGGGTCTTTGGCCTATGGCTAAATCGCTATTAATAATCTTGATTTAGCATCATTCCATGGGAAAGCTGAGGGAATTTCTAATCTCAGCATTAACTCACACTCTGTGTCTGAGAGCACATTTTGAGCTGGATGCCTGCCTGGTGGCATTCTTATGTTGCCTTCACAGGGATATATAAGGGCAATATTATCACCACCAACTTCTTATTATCCTGCAGCTGCAGAACTTATGGTTCCTCACTCCCATCTCTGCTCTCACCCAATTTTCCTTTATGTAATTGCACCTCTACAGGGAAGTCTGATTGTCCTGGTGCCCCGAAGAACAGAAACCCAGGGCGTACCACAGAAAGACTGTGCCTGAATGTGGAAATCCCAGTCTTCTACAGTGTCCCAAGATCTGTGGGATGCTCTCTGCCCGTTCCACAAAAGGACATTCAAGGTATGAGGAAGGTAGTGGGTCAAAGGGTTCCTCTCACTCACTTCCTGAAATCAATGGGGTTTCACATGTTCAAATGAGAACAGAAGTTGATACACTGTGTTTTATGGCATGCCACTCTTCTATAGGTTTCTTTATGTTGTCTGTTTATCCTATTAACAAGCTTTGAATATACTATGCTCTCAGAAGCGTTTGCTATAATTTAAGTGGACATCACAGACACAACCCTGAATACAACGAGCATTTTTTCCCTGACCAATATGCAGAAATTGGGAATGGTCACGTCCAATACAACTGATCTACTTAAATTGCTGCATTGATATAAGGCAGCCCGATGTGATCCAAAGTAACTCCTCGGAGCTTTAGGTCTCCCAGTTGTATCGTGTCTTAGGATTTACTGTTACTTTGTAAATTATTAGCTTCCACTTTGAAACTCAGGGCCAGTTCCTCTGCTGGTGAAAATCACTGTAGGTCCAATTAAATCAACGGAACGCCGCTGATCTACATCAGCAGAAGGGTGGGGCCTGAGAATTTGTAGTCTTAAACTGAAAATGCCTATGAAAATCTAGTGTGTGTGATTCTTCTGAAGCCACCTGTAACTTTTGCTTGCATATGAGCTATCAAAAACCGACACGTGATCTGTTTGAGTTTTTGTTCATGGAATCTTCTATGATTCTTCCTCTATGACTGTTTCCACTGGCTGAAGAGTATGCGCAAAATACACTCATCTAAGAAAAGACAACTTTCCATAAATAGTTTTGTGAGCTGGATGTTGAATATTGATAAACAAGAGATGATAAAAAACAAGACATGCATGTAAAGTCTTAGGGGGAAATCACAGTAAAAGTTATTTTCAGATACATATTTTTCCCCCTGCGGTTAATATTAGATTCAGTTGCTGAAGCAATCACACTTGTCTAAGGGGTCACCATAGAAACAATGAATATAAATTGAAAATCTATTTTTATAAAGCAAAGATTATCACATTTTTATTTCAAATGATGGTAACAAATTCTTTGTGTTTCATCTTTTCAGGGCTTTTATTGTAAAATGTAAAAGTCATTCTATTGACAGATGTCTCTTTCAGTTGAAAATGTCTGTGCATGTGTATGCAGTGTCAGGTGTCTGCCAGTGATTTAACTGCATTATCCAAAGTTTGACAGTATAAAGCTACCTATACCCATTATATCCCTGCTTGTTGAAAGTCTCATCTCAAAAGTCGTTCTTATTTTTGGGGGGTGGTTGCCATGGCAACTTGATATCACCTTATAATTGATGAGCTACTGCTAAAAAGACAAGAAACTATTTTTGGTCTGAAAAAGAAGATGGGGGGGGGAAGCTTTTGAACACACACACTAAATCATATTTCAGTATCTTTGATAACCCTGTCATCAAAGGCAGATAGTGCACTCATATGGCAAGATCTGTAGCAGTCTCCAAAACATTTCTGCCAGTTAGACATATTAGAAGTGTTTAACAAGCAGAACATTGTAGGGCAAACATTAAAAATGGAGATTTTTCCAAACAATAATACTAATTTATAGGGGTCAGTATTAAATACCATAGAGGACAGAGTTGATTGATTCCCCAATGCCTAATATCACAGGATGCAGGAGAGGTCTTATGGTAGGAATAGATAACATAGGGTGACCAGATGTCCCGATTTTATAGGGACAGTCCTGATATTCTGGGCTTTTTCTTATATGGGCACCTATTACACCCCACACTCTGTCCCGATTTTTCATACTTGCTGTCTGTTCACGTTAGATAACTAGTATTAAGGAGACCTTGATTCTACTTCCATTACTTTCATACTGTGTTAGGGTAATTCCGTCCCATGAGAAAACACCCCCAAAGACGCTATTTGTAGTGGCTCCTGCAAGCCTCTCCTCAGAGCTAGAGGGATAATGCAGAATTCACAGAGGGAGAAGTGCCTTGACCCCGTATTTACTAGAAGTCCCAATCCCCGAGATCAGGGGAGGCAGGAGCCATTTCCCTATTTAGCTACAGCCTCCCTAAGGTTGCTCTGATTGCTCCTCGCCCCTAGCTACGCAGATCCAGTAGGTGTCACTCTGCCAGAAGCTGGATTTGTAGCTGCTCAAAAACCAGCGATGAAGGTGGTGAAGAGGGAGTTAATGAAGCTTTGAGCTTTGTGGATTTCTACACAAACATCCAAGAGCTGAGCAGGGATGGTGTGGCATTTGCTCCTCCATACCTTTTCTCAGCTAAACCCCAGGCTAAATCTCCTTCTATGAACAACCCCAGTGGAGGACTTCTGAGTCTTGCAGGGGGTATGGGGCTGTGGAGACGACATTGCCCCCAGCTTCACTGGATGGGGGGCAGATAGGCACTCAGAAGAGACCCGTCTATGAGCCTAAGTAGAGGGTGTTCAGAGCTGTCTTCAGGAGCCATTTGCAGTGCACAACAAAAAATGTATTGACCCTACAAATTTATGAACAATGTTACATTCTTATTGGCCCTTCTTATATTAACTCTATAAATATATTCCCATATATATAGCTATGTCTTTTATTTTTTCTATCTATCTATCTATCTATCTATCTATCTATCTATCTATCTACCTCCAGTGACACAGGACACTCAGGAAGGTTCTGGATATGCTTGGCAGAATTCTATCTATCTATCTATCTATCTATCTATCTATCTATCTATCTATCTATCTATCTAATCATTTGATGGGTAATACCAGTGTTTATTTGTAAGTATTTTTTATGATTTTTATTGATTGAAATTTCCACAGTTCCAGGAAATTCAGGGGTGGGGGGGGGGGGGAGCAGGCAGGACAGTCAGACAATGATTATTTAATGACACCAGACATTGAGATTCAAAAAGTTACAGCTACCGAAATGGTGTCTCTCCTTCATCTTCGCTAATGCCAGCATTGCAACATGTTTTATTCACATTAAAGTGGGACTCTAATAAGTTCTTAAGTAGCATTTTTCTTACTTTGCCTATCTGTAAATTTCTATTATTGAGGGAAATATTCATTCAACACTTTTTGTCTTTATGGTGGAATTGACATTTACCGACAAAAATTGAATCCTTCCAAGCCTAGTTATGGACAAGTTACAGCATTGATTCTTGCTCCTCTGGGGTGATACACTTTTGCCAAGAAGTTTGGATCAAACTGATAAAACCTCAAAACATACCTAAGTATTTGGAGCAGGGATGATCTTTTGGTTCCATGTCTATACAGTGCCTAGCACAATAGAGTCCTTGTCTGTGACAGTTTTCAAATATCAATTATAATTAGAAATCAAGTAGCAGTTTATTCCAGCCAGATGTTCAAAATGTCACTCAGCAACGAAGCAAAACTTTATGGAAGTGGGCTCACTCTCTCTCTCTCTCTCTGCTAAATGCTATCAAGGCCAGATTCATGCAAGAGATAACTGAAAAAAACCTTGTCAAATGAATGACAGTTGTAATGGTTATTTACAACACTGCTTTAAAATTCAAATGAATCGTTCTAGAGATAATTTCTGATTTTTGATATTTATTCTGAACTGCTATTTCATAAATATTCACTTGTGGTGCAACCTACATATGTACCCATTTTCTATAAATACTGAACTTGGGCAAGTATCTCTGGAATTCTTTTTTAGAATCTGAAAGTTGATAAATCATGCTTAGAAAGGCTGATTGGGAATTTAAACAACAACATCAACCCTAAATTACCACCTCTCATGAATTGGGCGAAGGATATCTACAAATTAATACGTACTGGACTAGATTATGTCTTTAGGCCCAGCGCTGAGGAAGGGGCTCTCTGCCCATTTACAGTAACAGCATCAGATATGCAGACCTTTCTTTCACCCACAGACAGACCTTACAACCACCCCCATCACCACACCATACCCGACCTGTGCTTGTCTGTTTTATAACCAGGGCACAATCTAGCTCATTATTAGTAAGTACTTTTCCTATATTGTGTGGACTAAGGGCTAGATTCACAAAGCAGTGTAGACATTCTAAGGCCTAACTCCTACGTGCCTCACCACTCAGTGGGAATCACAGCCCCAAGTTAGGCACCAGGCTGCCTATACAATGCATGGGGGAGTTAGGTGCCTCAGAAAGGAATCTCAAAAGCCAGCTGAAGCTGAGTGGGGAGCCACCTACGCTGGCCAGGGTGAAATACAGATTGCCATATTGTCTCCTTGTACTCCTCAGCTGTTTCCAGCTGTTGTCTCTTGCCTTATACTTAAACCATAAGCTATTTAGGGTATGGGATGTCTTTTTGTTATGTGTTTGCACAGCACCTAGTACAATGAACTCGTGGTCCATGACGGAGGTGCCTCGGTGCTACTAATAATACTACTAATAAACCATAAGAATGACTTTGTTTCCATTCCCATTTCCCCCCATGTCTCTCCAAAACCACTTGCAACTCATCTCACGTGGCAAAGAAAGGCTGTTAAATAATTAACCCTTAGGCAGGTCATTTCTGATTAGAGCTGGGAGTACTTTATCCAAACTTGCATCTCGAGTCATTTCAGCTCCTATAATTTCTCTGCGGCTCTCCTAATTAATGTTTACTAACAAAGGAAACTAGTATCTCTGCACGGGCATGGACTATTTGCTTTTTCTGATTAAACAAAAATGATACTGATCACATCTGCAGCTTTACTGGAGATGGCACAGGGGATATTGCTGTGTTTAATAAATTGGTTAAAGTACGGTAATCCCGAGAGGCTTTTTTCCTCCTTTTCTTCAACTTATATCACCAAGACCCAAAATCATTAATAATACATTAGATTTTTAATTAAAGAATTTTTTATTACCTCATGAATGAATTTAAAATGTAAACCACTGATTAAAACAAGGAAAATGGGACTTGGCCAACTAGATGAAAAAAATTATCATCGAAGGGACGATTAATGAGAGTCAGCCATGTACTGCATCGACAATATAATGTTAACAGGGAGTTAGCATGTTAAAAATGAACAGTATATTAACATAATCTGAATTATCATTATTAAAATGATACACCAGGTATAATTCGTATTTTATGAACATCATCATAGCTTCAGTTCTCTTATGGGCAGATTGTATCCATTGTTACTTCTCCCGAATTTACGTGAACTGCACGTTTTGGTCCATTAACGAAATGATACATTATACATGCATCATAGATTCATGGATTTTGAGGGACAATTATAATCATCTACCCTGTCTACATGCATAACACAGGCCAAAGAAGCTCACCCATTAATTTCTGCATCAGGCCCATAACTTTTTAAAAGAGATCCAGTCTTGATTTAAAGACTTGATGGAGAATCTGACACATCTGGAGGTAAATTCTTCCCATAGCTAATTACCCTCACTTACAAATGAGTCATTTCTAGTCTGAATTTTCTTAGCTTCAGCTTCCAGTCATTGGATCTCATTGTGCTTTTTTTTTTCTCTAGTAGATTAAAGGGCCCTCTACTTTCAGAAATCTCTTCCCCATTGAGATATTTATAGATTGTAATCAAGCCATCTCTTAACCTTCACTTGGATAAAATAAGCAGATTGAGCTTCTTAAGTTGCTTACTATAAGGCAGGTTTTCCAGAACGTGAATCATTTTTGGATCTCTTTTTTGAACTCTCTTTAGTTTTTCAACATCTTTTTGAAATATGGACACCAGAAATGGGCACAGTACTTCAGTAATGGTGTCATTAATACTGTGCAACAAGGTAATTCCACCTCCCTACTTGACCATTTACATTGGTTATGTTAGATAAGACCTAATAACTTTTTCTCAGCTGTTTTTTGAGTTCCCAAGAATTTAAAAAAACATTAGTGTTTATTCCAATTTGGTTACTCTTTATGACATGCTATATTTGAGAATGCATAACTGTTTCTATTACAAGCCATAGTTTTCAATGCCCAAGAACTTTATGAAACTTTCAACTTCCTAACATTTTCTGTGGCTGATCCCTGCCGGAGTTGATTTTTTTTTTCTCGTATATTTGAGTAAACAAAATTATTCAGCCATCCTTGAGCAAGAAGAAATTGAAAGAAATAAACTTTTCCCAGCATAATAATAATCTGTAATTTGTTTTGAACAGCCCCATATGCAAAACAACTGTGGATTAAAATATGTAGTTTAGCACAGTGTTAACCCTCACTGAGGTTCAAAATATTTCCTTGTTCCAAGGGGGGGGGGGGGGGGGAACTGTCTCAAGCAGTAGAGTTTATAAATCTCTACAGTGCTGCTTTTTCATTACCTTTAATCTATTTTTGTTTGTGTGTACACATTTTTATACTGACTTGAGGTTTCTTAAAAAAAAAAACCCTAGGAAATACCATATAAAAATAATGTTATTACATCATTTTGGCCAGGCAGTGAAACTCTCAGAAGTCAGAAATTGGGAAACCTATAAATTTGTGGCAGATATTTTTTGGACCTTGTTACCCAGGAGGTCAGACTAGATGATCATCATGGTCCCTTTTAGCCCTAAAATCTACAACATATAAAAATGTAATGCACAACTTTATCTCTGCCTTCTTGTGCATAGGCACTGTGCTGCAAACTTTGATTATGAACATATACGTTTTCTCAGTTAATACAATGCAATATTGCACCTTTTTTTCTACAACATTAGAAAGAAATATGTAGCATCATGAAGAATTGAGCACTCATGAATTCTAATCCCATTCTGGCCCTGATTCACCAGCTTTCCTTGGGAACACACTTCAGATCTCTGTGCTTCTCTGCAAAATAGTAATGGTACTTGCTTACCCACCACACACGCTGAGAGAAACTCATGCTGGCACAGCAGAACCATAGTGGCCCACAGAGAGAGGTTTATGAACCTGCTACAGTGGCTGAGCTAAGGAGCCTGAGTTCTTTCCCTCAAGCAGTGTCAGTTCTTGTTTTTAAATCCAGAGGCCAGGCTTCAATCCCTTCTGCCAAGAGCACATCCAGGGGCTGTTTTACATGAGGATTAATGTATGAAAAGCACTCGGAGGTCCTTCGGGGGGAAGTACTTTACAAGTACATCATAATGCAATGCTGGAAACTGAAGCTGGTGAAGAATGCAGGATCCCATTTGTTAAGCAATGTATCTCCATGGCAGCACCTGACAGAAGGACTTTGGAATCTGCATCAGCTGCCTGTTGTTTCTAGGTGGAGTTTCAAGTGTCACCTCTATCCCCATGTCACAGAACCATAGCTTTAGTGGGGGCGCTTGAGCTGCAGCCACTTCCCAGAGAGAGCCAGGGATATTTTCCATGAGGCACCCTCAGCTTTACAACCTGCTCCTCCCACTTCCTTCTTGGTCCAATGTAATCCAAACTTTGCTGACATTTAGGGCCTACAGTAAGGCCTCTCTCTTTGTGCAGATATATAGGAAAGAACAGATGGGATATTAGCTGATATTTGTGGTAAGAGGGGTGTATTGTTTAGGCTTTCAGGTCTCAAGTTAATTATTCACAGTGTTTTGCTGGGAGGAGTGGCTCCTGGTCTATTTTTTAAGTGATATATTTTTAGTTCATGGCAAGGAGTCCTTGAGCTCAGAGCAGGCACTCTCTTATACATATTTTATAAATCCAAATAAAAAAATACATAAATACTGTATATCCCAGACAAACAAGAAATTTATTTCTATAAGAAGTGCTCAGTAAACTGTATTTAGGGAACACACTGCAGATGAAGTGTAACAAAGACTGATAGTAAAAAATATTATTTTACGGGAGTTTAGAATTAGATTCCAGCAATGGCGCTTTTAGTAGCTCAACAACACTCTCAGTGGTAATTTGTTAGTACATCTTATGCCAATGCTCTATTACTACTTACCACATACAGTTCAATACTCATCACCTAGAAAAACACACATGAGCCTGATCCAACCCTGTGTTACTTCGGTTTTTCATCAGTTGACTACTCTTAAAATCAATTGTGTTCACTGGTGTGAAAAACTGGAGCAATGCAATGATGACTCAATCCCATATATTTTAATGTCATGTTATGGAAAACTCTAATCTACTTGTAGCCATCTATTTTGAAATACATTCATAATTTTAAACCAGTATCATGCAAGACTCATCCTGCTAACGTGATGGATACCATCTTGGCCAGCACACTAGATATGTGTTAATGCTCTTCTACCTAGTCCTCTTTGAAACAGAACTAGATCAAAAGCCATTAATGAACTTTTAATGCATGTCAGCAGGGTCCACATGGACAGTTAGTGTGCAGCAGACTAGCAGAGGGTAGTTTCACCCCCCCGCCAGCTTGCTGTAAACTAAATGTTTGTGTACACAGGCCCCACATATCAATTCTGTATCAGATCAAATTCTTATTCATTGCAGAAGTACACACACTGTTTAAAAAGCACACCAGAAATTACTGTAAATTTCAAAGTATTAATATTCACCATTAGGCTCATCCTCACAGCCAAACTGCTTTTGCAGATCCTCGTATTCCACCTCATCTACTGCAACCTTTTTGGTCACACAAACATACACACATTGCTCATCTCCACATCACATAAATGCAACATCCAACGTCATCTTCCGGGATTGTCCATTTGATTACAGGGCTTCCCTCTTTGAATCCCTTCACTGGGTCTCCATCTGCTCTCTCACCTTTAAACAACAGTTCACTTCCTTTAAGCCTCTACATAATGTTGCTATTCTCTACACATTCTCCCTTGTCAAGCTTCCCATCACACCTTGCCTGCCTCTGCTCCATCAGCATTCAAGAATTGGTTGTTCCTCATTGACCCCTATACATGGTATAGCCTCCTTGAACTCTTCTGAACGACCCCTATTACCCTGCTCACTTTTTATTCCCTCGTAAGAACCCACTTCTGCCATGAGTCTTTTAATTTGTATAGAAAATGTCCTTGTTTCACTTCCCTGATTTCTGTCTACTTACCTCTCCATCGGTCAATTCGCTGTGAGCTCCTCTGGGCAGGACTGTCCCTTCCCTTCAGGGGTGGGACTAGATGACCTCCTGAGGTCCCTTCCAACCCTGATAGTCTATGATTCTTCTTGAATGTCTGAAAAGTGTCATAGCACATTTTGGGCACTTCCACAAAACAAATAATAAAGAATAATATGCAGCACTATACCTGGGGGGGAATCTGATGCTTATTGTTAATGTTTACCTCATAAACAGCACAGCAAAGAGTCACATAAGAACCATGCAAATTTAAAAGACATAACAAATAGGACCTGCAGGTGTGATTTAATTTTTCAATGAAAAAAAAATCTGTTATTCATGAATAATCCATTCAACATAAATAATCTGTTACAAGGAAGAAGCAAACTAATTGTGCCTGATCCAAGAATGAGTTGGCCTTTGATTATTTCACCTTCTGCCCTTCTTGATTGTGTGACAGAGAGAAGCATTCCTGGAAACTTAGCAAAAGAAGATTAATGAGGACGAAAGCATATGGAGTATTTAAATGCAGCCTGATATATTTGAGATAGGGTGGCCTGGGACCTACCTCCTTGATACCCCAGGAACTGTAGATGTAGAAAGACATCACCTGGAAGTGTACAGAAAGAATTTTGCTAGCCTTTCAAATTTCTCCCAATCCATAATTGAAACTTTAGCTGATCGTATTGCCCAGCTTCTGGGAAATCAGGGCAAGCCTGAGTGATTAAACTGCAGAGAAGACCCTTAATAACTTGCCTTTAGCTTTTCCCTAGACTTGTATATTCGAAGCTACTATATAGGAACCTTGTGTGTAGTGCTATTTCCAACATTAATGAATTAATCAGAGAGGAAGTTTTTGATACTGCAGTTGTTATATTTCAAGCCAGAGGACTTATCTACCTTGTGTAATCAATCCACAGACTCCCCTGGCCAGACAAGCTAAATTGAATGTACTAATGCTAGGCTGCCTAACTTATTAAAAAGACTAAGATGTCCCATTTGCATCCTAGGTTTTTTATTCTTCTATAAAAAAATGTACTAGTGCATCTGTTCATCTTTGTAATATACTCTCTGGGCAAGGAAACAGAGAGAGTACCTGAATTAAATAAAGCCTGCTAGGAAGAACATTTGTTTTTATTACAAATATCCTACCTATGAGGGATAGAAGTTGTGGCTATTTTTCTAAATCTCATTTCATTTATTTATTTTGCTCATGATCAGTATCATTTCAAATAATTCTCCAAGTGTTGATCGTTGTGAGGATGCGGGGTGGGGGGATGAGAGTTAAATGAAATACACAGGTAGGTAAACCTATTTGTGATCCATTCAAATAGAAACTCCATATCAGAATGCTTCCGTTGCTAATAGATGTGGGTTGGGGGGGACTTCTGATACATTTTTGATTGACTTTTGACTGTAACTTGTCATACATTCTACCTCCTCTATACCCTGATTGAAATCTGCTAGCATTTACCTTGGGGTGCTGCAGAGTTTCACTGACTTCATTGGGAGTCTGCGTAGGTGCAGAGGTCTGTGCTAGTGTAACCCACACGCTTTCTGGGGGTGGTGCTCCGTCCCATCTAGTGGCATTGAGACCACTTAGAGAGAGATTAATGAGTCTGCTCTACAGCCTTAGCTAATAGCCATGTGGCTTTTAGCTCATGCCGTAGAGGCTCATGCACTAAGCTCTAAAAGTCCCAGGTTCAATCCTGTCTGTTGGTGTTACACTAAAACATGCATCATTAAGGCCTTATGTGATCAATATTGACCCAATTAGTTAAATACAGTTGAGGGTCATTCACAGAAAGCACCCACTCTCATATCTTTACTTAAAGGGCACAAAAATTAAATAACTGAACCACCAACAGGTGCGTGTGGCTAGTGAATGTATCGTATAGCTGTATTGATATAGAGGAGACAGTATGGTCTAGTGGTTAGGATGTTGGCCTTGTTGTTGGGAGATCTGGAACAGCTGGAAGCTAGGGATATAAATATGAATATAACCCGATTAACTAAAACCTGACATTTATAACAGACAGTGTGATAGGTAAAATAAAAGGGCATGTAATAAATAAGATGAAAGTAAGACATTATTATACAGAAAAGAAAATGTTCAAAGGGAGATTTCAAGAAGAAAATTTATATTAGGAGAACAGTTAACTATGTCTGTATAAAGGGAATATATTTTGCATCCAAGCACAGAATCATAGAAATATAAGGCTGGAAGGGACCTCACAAGGTCATCTAGTCCATACTCACATGCTGATGCAGGACCAAGTGAATCTAGGCCATCCCTCACAGATGTTTGTCTAACCTGTTTTTAAAAATCTCCAGTGATGGGGATTCCACAGCCCCTCTTGGTAACGTGCAGGAGGGAAATCGTAACAATGATTGTTTCATGGGAATCAGAACTGCACATTATTTTAAGCTGATATAGTCTTATATTTCTAGCCTACGTAAAAAGCTGACAAATTTGTTCATTATGTGACTCTTACTCAGCCTAACCAAGAAGGCTCCTTCACAATTTATCAATTTCCAAAGGCTGTTTCCCCAGGGATTTATAACTGGAGTTGAAGTACCTTCCCATCATGTATAATTTCTCTGTCCTCAAGTTTAGAAGAGAGCAGCTGGATACATTCACAAAAAATAATAGTACCAATAATAAGATTCTCAGTGATCCAAATCCTAATTTCAAAGGTAACCATGTCACATGCTTTCTCTCCTCTCTCTCCAGTGAAGAGGTAAAGTTGCTGTGGAAGTTCACATTTTTGTTGTAAAGCTATTTTTATTAAAGAGATCATGTTGTATGAAACAACAACTACCTACTGATTTCTTTTCTTCTTGACTGGTAATTTATTAGTATGATCCCTGAAGCCAAAACACTGGGGATATTTAAGAGAACTCATCAGCTGAAGTACAGATGATGAGTGCCTCCTGAGAGGTGCTAAGCAACCTTGGGCCCTGATCCTTCAATTTACAATGCATAAGCAGATGTCTGCACCCACATGGAGCCTTGTTGACTTCAGCAGGCCCCTGCACAAGTTCAGCAGCTATCCTGTGCATCATACATTGCAGGATTGGGGTCTGTACCATGGAGTCAGATGGCCCACATTCCCTGCAGGTACTGTTATTGACAGGACACCAGGGGAACAGGGAACACAGGGAGTTAAGCTGGAAGCAACTCAGCAGCATGGACTCAGCTGTCCAAAGGGTTTAATAAAGTTCTATTTGCTCAACTTAACCTGCATTCGGCATCTCTCTTTGCTAGTGAAACATGGTGGCAGCATCTTAGCTGTAAGTTCTCTGAGTAGCCAATCAGATTTGTGAAAGAAGGGTGGGTTTTATTATAAAAGCATGACATTTGCTGGAGTCTTAGGGCATGACCAGATAAAGATGTTCAGATACAGGGCTGTGACATGGTGTAGCAACTCTGCACTGGGCCAATGGAGCCTGACCAATCACTGTGGGCCCAGGAGACCATGCCCCCTCGCCCCTGATGTGCATGCTCCAGGTGGAGGGGACAGATAAAGAAGGAAACCCAGCTCAGTCTGGGCTGGTGGAGGAGGAGGAAGGATGTGTGCTGCAGGCTTCTGCAGAGGAACCTGTGACTCTCCAGGCTGTTGGGACTGTGGACCTGGACTATACTATGGACAACTAGCCGACCGTGGAGACTGACTGGGACATCGAGCTGCTGCCAGCTGAGGAGATGCCCGAGATGGGCCATATGATAGGAATTGACCCAGGGAATGTATTAGAAGCCAGTGCATGAACCCTTAAGAAGACATTTTCTGGCCCTGTGTCAGAACCCGATGGAGTAGTGTGGGCAGGGCCTTCCTTAGGTATACGCGGCTGCATTGGGCACCCGAAAAATTGGGGCACCACCCTCACTGGCTGCGGCGTGCACTCCTCTCCTCTCCGGCCCCTCCCCTGTGCTGGGCTGGCAGGCTTCTTCCTGACCTGACCCCCTGGCCCTTCCCCTCTGCCCACTCACTCCGCAGCCAGTCGGCTGAGGGCTCTGGCTCGGGCCAGGCCTCATGGGGCCAGGAGCGAAAGTTTGCATGTGAGTGAGCAGGGGAAACTGGGCCAGGCGGGGCGGGCAAGGCTGGGAACAGAGCAGGGAGGGGGAGAGGATACCCAGGAAGGCTGGGAAGAAAGCAGGGGAGCCGAGCTTGTGGGGTAGAGCTGGGCACGGGACTTGGGGGAGCAGCGGAGGAACCGGGCTTGGAGGGAACGTGCTAGGGCGTCCTGGGGTGCAGGCTGGTGGCCCCAGGGGAGAGCAGCTGTTCCGAGCAGCCACACACTGTACCTGCACCTCTCCCCATTCTGCCCACATGCTCTGCCCTGGCAACTCCCTTCAATCTCTCTTCTAGTCTCCTTTTCACTCCACATCCCTCTTCTCTGAAGTTTAAGCCCAGATGCCGAGGACCCCTTTGGACCCTCACCTTTCCTCTCCTCCCTTCTCCAGCAGGGATCAGCAGCAAACAGGGGCTGGGAGGAGGGAGAGGTACACACACAACCAGGCTGGGGAGGAGGGAAAGTTAAAGGAAAATGAAAGAAGGTGGCGTTTGCTTTTCCTGCCCACTCACAATATTTCGGTGTCAACAGGAGGAAACCCACACTAAAACAAAAGGAGGAGGGGGATGTACCTGGAGCAGAAAAGCAGCAATCAGGGCTGCAGAATGCAAGGGAGGGAGCATCCTCTTAGCTGGGGAGGAAGATGGACTTGCACTTGATAAGACTGGAGTAGCTGAAAACTTTTATTTAGGGAAAAGGGACATGATTTTTTTTTCTCTTGTGGATCTAAGTATCTCCATGGCTGTCTCTCGAGCTGGTAGCATTTTGAACAAAGGAGAGTTCTAAACAGTGCAGAATTGAGTGGGATTTTAAAGGTCCCTTCAAGAATGCAGCACCTTCTTCCTCACCCGTGGGAAAGACCTTTAAAAACTGCCTTAAATAATCCAAAACAAGAGCCACTGCTTAGGGCTCCAGCCCCACTGTTGAGGCATTGTTGAAACTGCGCGCTGAGTTATACCCAGTACAATCCCACTGAGCCATGTATGGCACCAGGTGTGTAAATCAAGGCAGAAAAAAAGACTGGTCCCTGAATATAATTCCTTTTCTTATTAAACTGCACATCCCAAGCATCTCTTTAATTTTCCAGGATGAGAGGGAAATGCTCTATTTTAGAGAGAATGAAAGGCTATTTGGGAGTTTATGGCCCAGAGCAGTAGCAGGCAAGGGCCTGGATGAGGGCTGGACTCAGCCATTGGTATCAGCTATTTCTTTTTTGTCATTCAAATGGCTTTTGGGTCATGGATGACATCCCGGCCATCATGTAAAACGCTTCCCTGTGGCCTTTTGACATGCACACAGAGGCATCTCACTGCCAAATCCCTATCCTAGGAGGGGAGGGGGAAGGCTGCAGGGTGATCTCCCACCTCCATGCAGCCAGTGGCCTGTGCTTGCCACTGCCTTGCTGGAGCCTCCACATTTATTTATTGACAAAATTTGCAGAATTTTGCAGAATTTTAAAATATTGTGCACAGAATTTAATTTTTTGATGCTGAATTCCCTCAGGAATATGGGGTGCTGGGCAGTTGAGGGGTGCAGGGGCTGTGAGTGGGGTGCTGGGCAGTGGGGGTGGGGCTGTGGCGGGGAGATCGCTGGGCATAGGGATCTGTGGTGGAGATCTCTGGGTGAGGGGCCACTGGGCATGAGAGTTGCTGGGTATAAGGGGGGGGAGGGGACCGGGAAGGGGGGGCAGGGGGGCGGGGCACGCTGGCAGTGCAGGGCTGGGGGCGCAGGTGGGAGGGGGTAGGGGTGAAGGCAACAAAATTAAACTGTTTTTAATAAAGTGCATGTGGCAAGTTTTCCAATACTGTAAGCTTAGGTTTGTGAGGAGGGCTAGCTGAGTGGTTTGAGCATTGGCCTGCTATATCTAGGGTTGTGAGTTCAATCCTTGAGGGGGCCACTTAGGGATCAGGGGCAAAATCAGTACTTGGTCCTGCTAGTGAAGGCAGGGGGCTGGACTCAATGACCTTTTGGGGTCCCTTCCAGTTCTAGGAGATAGGTGTTGCTAAGAGCAAGTCAGGCATAGGGGCACCAGTTTAATAATACTGCATAGACCCCATAAATCCTAAGGACATCCCTGAGTGTGGGCCCAGGTTCCCCTTCCCCACACTTGCCACTAGATGTGGCTCCCAGGCAGGGCCGGCGCAACCCATTAGGAGACCTAGGCGGTCGCCAAGGGCACTGCTATTTTGGGACCTTCCGCCGCCGCTGTTGGGGGCGGGATTTCGGGGGCGGGACCTTCCGCCGCCTAGGGCGCCGGCAAAGCTGGCGCCACTACTGCTCCCAGGAGCCCTAACTAGAGACTGAGTGTTCGCTTTTTCCCACCCCAGGGCTGCAGATTGTCTGTTTGCTCTGCCCTGCCTAGAGGGTCAGAGCACCTGCCACTGCTATTGTTCACCACCTCAAGGGGCTCAGGAGGCTAGAGACTGGGTGTTTGGTCCACCCTGCTGGGACCCTGGGTCACCGCTATGGAAATTGCCTGACCCAACAGGGAATCCTGACAATCGTGTGACAGGGTGTACCAACCTCAGACTGGGCCAACAGGAGCAGCCCCACTCGACACACCAGGCTTCCCGTGACACGGGCCATTGCCCAATAGCCCTGTTGTCTGTGGTAGACCTTTTAAAATTCAGACTGCATTTTTGTTACTGATGCTTTTCTGATACTGACTGTTTATGGTTTTAAACCATCCCAGTGTTATTTTTTTATGTACATTTATATTCATATTGTCTTAGGTGTCCTAAAAATGTAAGCAATGAATTGTGATGGCTTGAGAGTATACAAAAATATTAAGAATTAACATGTTCTGTAGTGTGTCACCGGGGAGTATTTACTAAAATAATTAATTATATAGCAAAATTGCACACTAAGTGTACAAGTTTCTGTTCATGAACAGAAAGTTACATTTCTCATCGCTAATAATGATATTTCAGGTTGATCTATACATAAAAGGGTATTTGTTTGTCTCAAACAGATTGAAAAGGCCACGAGCCTAAACACGAGCCTAAAACAAAATAAGAAACAAGAAAGACTCTCATGGTCTTCAGTATGTTCAAACATTACATTCTGCACCACAGTGGCACAGGGCAGTGCAACTCAAAACTGCCTTGATACACTTGGATCTTGCCTCAAACCCCATTTTGCAGCAACATCATAGGAGTTCACAAAAATAATCATTGGCTTCTGGAACAGTTGTCTCTATCCATTGGTGCCCTCAACTCAACCCATCTTTTAGGGGAGGACAGTTTAGGAGCTGGTTCAAGTCATGACTCCAGCAGCATCCTGCTTGGTAAGTAACTTACCTACAGTGTTGAACCAGTGTAACTTTGGCTGGACAAAGAAATTCTATAGCTCTCCCCTTCTGTTTGAAGAGCCACTTCCAGGCCTTATCAGTACTGTTTGTGCCACTTGCCCTGTCATATGGAAGCACAAAAAAGCACTCCAGTAGAGACATGTTCCATCAGCTCTAGATTGCAGTACAGCAAGCAAATCCATGAAAACAGGTGTCATTTCTGCAGAAATACCATCCAAGTCTTTTCTTTCCTCTTCCAGCAATGGAAGACACTGTATCACAACCAGTATAGTCATGAAACACTGATAAAGCTTTGACATGCTTGGACTAAGAGAATAAACTATGTCATGAACAGGTAAATATATTTAAGTGTTGACCAATCCCACATTCAATCCACAGTTCAGGGATCTGAAGCTTTTGCACATATGTAACAGCAAGGATTACCACATCTGTGTCAACTGCGTATATAAGAATTTTAGTACATCCTTGACTGAATTCGTCAGCAGCATGCAGTATCATTCTGTTATCTGCTCCCTCATGATTGCATGAGGAAAGGCTAGAATTATGTTCAGGGCTGCAGCTTACATCTTGATGACCTGTGTGGAGATTACCTTTTTGCCTTCTACTGACAACTTTGCAATATATTTTGCAAGGAAGCTGAAGAATTCATTTTCATTTTCATTGATGCACAGAAAGTCTTGCCAGTTTAGTGACCTCCGGTATGACATGGTTGGATCAAGAGGCTTCCCTGCAAGCCAGGGGAATTAGCTCAAGCGGTAGAGCGCTCGCTTTGCACGCGAGCGGTAGTGGGGTCGATGCCCACGTTCTCCAAGCAGTCAACTAAGGCCTCCTGGTGTGTGTGCCAACAGACAGGCAGCTGACTTTTGGCCTTGCTGTCCATAGCAGCCAGGCCGAAAATCAAAAGCGTTCCTCCCCAGGCCCACAGCCACCCAGGGGCTCCTTTGCACCACCTCAGTACTGGGTTTACAATGGCGCCAGGGCGCCAGGCCCACACTTGGAAGGGGCCCACAAAGGGTTAATCCAGCCTGGGCCACAGCCCAGCAATGTGAAGAGTGAGCAACTTCCCAGTGCCAGCTGAAACACTCAGCAGCCTGGGGAGCACAGTGCGGAGGTCTTGCAGGGTGTGCTGGGAGTTGTAGTTTGCATGCTGCTGTGTTCCACAGGGGCCCTGGTACCTGCGCTGCCATCTGCACTTCTAGTCCCAGAATGCCCTGCGCCATGCTACCAGCCACCCCAGCTGAAGTTGTCGGAGTGGACCAAAAAGAAATCCCAAGCCAGGAAATGGTCTGGTGCAGGGCGAGGGTTCCTGGCACTAATCCCTCTGCGCTCCCCTCCCCCTTGGAGCTCCTGGATCCCCCTCCCCTAAAGTGTCCCCCATTCTCCTGGGGGAGCTGGGGGCAGCCCCCAGCAACTGTGATTCCCGGGGGCTCCTGGGCACTGTATTGACCCTGCATTTCAGGATGGGGGTGGTTGTCTGTGGTCCCTGAGAGCAGGAGGGGCAGCGACAGCAGGACTTGTCAGTGCTGGCTGCCGCGCCCCTTGCCAGTGGGAATGCCAGAAACTGCCCCCCTGCACTCTGAGGAGGGGAGGGGGCACAGCCCGGTTTTGGGGGAAAAAGGGCAGTTGTGGGGCAAGTCAGGGTGCAATGGGGGAGCTGGCGATGACTCCGTGTTGGGGGTGTAGGAGAAGCAGGGCGTTAAGGTGGGGATTGGTGAAGTCTGTATCTGAGTGG
>QXTE01000210.1:2702773-2723968 GCA_003942145.1 Platysternon megacephalum | reverse complement strand
AGACTTCTTATGTGGATTGGAGCATTCCAGGATGCATTGTTCCCCAAATGCTTTCTGATTGGGTACTTAACCTTCCGAATTCCTTTCTAAAGAAGCTGACCAAATGCCTCACAAAGCTTACTTAGATATTAAGCAAGTATACAACCCATATTCTTAACCTCAAGTACAAAATGATATATGTGTACAAATAGGATGAATAGATATAGTAGACCATAACCTTTACAGAGATATGTTACATGGCACAGGCAGCACAAAACATATTCCAGTTATGTCATATTCCCATAAACCCTTATGGGAGGTACCGTCACATACTCAATGCTTTTTTTGCCTCTGTCTTCACGAACAAGGTCAGCTCCCAGACTACTGCACTGGGCAGCATAGCATCAGGAGGAGGTGACCAGCCCTCTGTGGAGAAAGAAGTGGTTCGGGACTATTTAGAAAAACTGGATGAGCACAAGTCAATGGGGCCGGATGCGCTGCATCCGATGGTGCTAAAGGAGTTGGCGGATGTGATTGCAGAGCCATTGGCCATTATCTTTGAAAACTCATGGCGATCGGGGGAGGTCCCGGATGACTGGAAAAAGGCTAATGTAGTGCCCATCTTTAAAAAAGGGAAGAAGGAGGATCCGGGTAACTACAGGCCAGTCAGCCTCACCTCAGTCCCTGGAAAAATCAAGGTGCAGGTCCTCAAGGAATCAATTCTGAAGCACTTCGAGGAGAGGAAAGTGATCAGGAACAGTCAGCATGGATTCACCAAGGGCAAGTTATGTCTGACTAACCTAATTGCCTTCTATGAGGAGATAACTGGGTCTGTGGATGAGGGGAAAGCAGTGGATGTGTTATTCCTTGACTTTAGCAAAGCTTTTGATACGGTCTCCCACAGTATTCTTGCCGGCAAGTTAAAGAAGTATGGGCTGGATGAATGGACTATAAGGTGGATAGNCGAGGTTGAACAAGGAGAACAATGGAAGAATCGCATGCACTGCTACAGACTAGAGACTGAATGGCTAGGCAGCAGTTCTGCAGAAAAGGACCTAGGGTTTACAGTGGACGAGAAGCTGGATATGAGTCAACAGTGTGCCCTTGTTGCCAAGAAAGCTAACGACATTTTGGGCTGTATAAGTAGGGGCCTTGCCAGCAGATCGAGGGACGTGATCATTCCCCTCTATTCGACATTGGTGAGGCCTCATCTGGAGTACTGTGTCCAGTTTTGGGCCCCACACTATAAGAAGGATGCGGAAAAATTGGAAAGAGTCCAGCGGAGGGCAACAAAAATGATTAGGGGGCTGGAGCACATGACTTATGAGGAGAGGTTGAGGGAACTGGGATTGTTTAGTCTGCAGAAGAGAAGAATGATGGGGGATTTGATAGCTGCTTTCAACTACCTGAAAGGGGGTTCCAAAGAGGATGGATCTAGACTGTTCTCAGTGGTACCAGATGATAGAACAAGGAGTAATGGTCTCAAGTTGCAGTGGGGGAGGTTTAGGTTGGATATTAGGAAAAACTTTTTCACTAGGAGGGTGGTGAAGCATTGGAATGGGTTACCTAGGGAGGTGGTGGAATCTCCTTCCTTAGAGGTTTTTAAGGTCAGGCTTGACAAAACCCTGGCTGGGATGATTTAGTTGGGGATTGGTCCTGCTTTGAGCAGGGGGTTGGACTAGATGACCTCCTGAGGTCCCTGCCAACCCTGATATTCTATGATTCTATGCATTCATTTCATATCCAACTTCAGAGAGCTGTTGTATCTTTCTAAAAATGCAAACATATGAAACCAAAACTCCCAGTTTTCCAGCAGAGAGATTCTCTGCCTATTCAGCATTTCTCAGGTTTGAAACTCAGCAGAGGAGAAATGCAGACTTTGCAAAACATTTGACATTTCTAATTACTGTAATTGCAAAATACAGACCTAGTATTTGTTCTAATAATAAGTCTAAGCAGCAATAAAGTAAATGCCTTCTACTCCAGTTCCCAGTCGTGGGAAGTATTTTGACAATCAGATCTATGCATAGGTAGGAGTCATGTTTTCTTTTTAATAAGAATGTAAAGTTTGTGTCAGATCTCTTAAGCATAAACAATTTTTGCTATTAAACATCTTTTATTGTGCCCACCACTTCTTTACACAGGACCAAACTATGACACCCTTACTCATGCTTGGTAGTACCTTACTCTGCTAATAGTTCCATTGTTGTCAATGGGACTTCACAAGAAATCCAGTACTACTTACTCATGGTGAGTAAAGGTATTGAAATCTGGTCGATAAGGTGAAACTCTCCTCTATGTAGAGAGCCAGCACAAGGTATATATGCAGTGGCACCAATTCAGATATTTCTTGTGGTTGTGGGGGAGTGACAAATTCTGGTGTGTGTCCCCCAATTAGGGACCTCATTTCAGTCCCCACTCATCTCTCCCCCACCTTTTATCTGCAGAAACCCCAGGACTGAGACTATCAAAATAATTTCATATAGGCCACCAAACAGCTGTCAATTAAGTCTCTAAGCCTGGGGCTGCATTTAAGCCAGTGGGCTAGCTAAAAAGAAAAAAAAGTAGTCTAATAGTAAACAAAATTCAGTGGGAAGCAGAAAGGGGAACACGGAGAGCTTTGGGACTTCAACAGCGACTTCAGGAAAACCACCTCCCGGGGGCAGCATACTGGAATTAAAACAGATTAGCTCCCAACTCACTCAGAATCATAAAGCCTGGTGGTCCATTTCAGAGTACAGGTCTATCAGCGGCTACTCCTTAAAAAACCAGAAGAATTTTTAAAATGCATACTTACGGTATTTTTTTTTAATGCCACTTGATAAGGAGTTATTTGAACTGTTTGGGAAACACTCTAGTTTTAAACACCAGCCTCTGTTTTAGCACCACAAATTGTTCTTCAAAAGAACTGAGTTTAGTTCAGGTCATTTTAATGTCTCAATGCCTGATTGAACCTACAAAATCAGTGACTTAGATATCTAAAAGACAATAATTGAACCACTGATCTTGGGGGCAAAAAAAAGCAGATGCCTGTTTATTACTGGGCTAAAGATTTTGCGATTAGCTTCCATTCTCATATGTCACCAACTCTTCCTGAGCCGCTCCTGACCCTCAGAATGATTATTTGTGTGTGGTATGTCTGCAGCAACAGTTATATATATGGAAAAAGCTGTTTGTTGATATTACATCTCCCACAAATCTATACATACATTGACATGTATATTGTGTCTCCAAAAAGGATTTTGTTGATGTTTATTTTCCCAACAGACTTATGTTGTTTATTAGACTTTTATACTACCAGCTGGTCTAATTAATGATTTGTGAAATTTGCCTCTTCTTGTCTCAGCTTTATCATGTGACCGACTTTACAGACTGGTGTTTTGTGAGACAAAGCAATCCGTCTTCCCCTTTCCTTTTCAAAGGAGAAGCATCTTATTTCTTTGTCTTGAAAACATTTGGAAAGCCTTTCTGTACAACTACCTGTACAACAGAGTGGAAAAAGTAGCTGTGTTCCTTCAGAGAAAGTGTTGAAAGTGCGGACAGGCCTGAACAAAATATATTTCCAGAATTGAAGTAGAGAGCATTTGGACTCCACCCAATCTCATCTGGGTAGGAATAGAGGGATCACCACTACTGAATGATATCCATGAAAGAAATAATTAACTCTCCAAAGCCTCTAAGCAGGAGCGCCGCCAGCTTTTTCGGCGCCCTAGGCGGCGGAAGGTCCCGCCCCCGAAATGCCGTCCCCAACAGCGGCGGCGAAAGGTCCCGCCCCCAAAATTGCTCTGACGACCGGGGCGCCGGCGCCCCCCAAATAGTAGCACCCTAGGCGACCGCCTAGGTCGCCTAATGGGTTGCGCTGGCCCTGCCTCTAAGACAGACTGAAGTTCAGCAAAGCACTATAGAAGTACTTTACTATTGGCCCATGACACTAAAGTTTGCAGTAATGATACTGCAATGTTTTGGGCCAATACTACTGAATGTTTGGATGCCTCAGAATTCCTGGACAGCCAGTGAATATCCTGATGTAACTCTTCTGTCTTATTTCACTGGGTAATTGTGTTGTGACTCAGCATCTTGTGAGGGAAGGAGTCCTCTTAGGTGTCGTTTTCCTAATTGACCTTCCAATGTTTTATAACTATTATTTCAACGTCAACAATCCCTAAATACCTAGTGCCAAGCAAAGACTCACTCCCTTGTAATACAGATTTTAGAAGAAACAACACAGAACCTAGTGGTTGTTCACAAGCCAGATTACCTGAACTTGACTGGCTAGGGCTGAATCAAATCCTAGGTTAGAGCTCCTTCTTGAATAGTTATTTTAATGCTTTTGGGGTTTTGTTGTAGTATTAATTAAATGTCAGGGCATCTAGACATTTGTATAAGCATCTTTATTTATTTTAATTTAAATAAATAAATATGCACAGTTGGTGCCACTTATGGTATGTATTTAAATATATGTACATATGTGTGTGTGTATTTTATATACATAAAATATATATTTATATATAATATATATGGAGGCAGGAAAACAAATATTGTAAAAGCTGTGGCCAGCTGAGACTTCACAGTCGTCACTAAAGCTGGTAGCACTGAATATTTTTCACCATATATAATTTAAATGCGTAGCCCCCTTTTTCACTTGTAAATCAAGCCAAACTTTTACAAATACTGTAACTCTCTCTGTAGGTATAAACCATTTGATGAATATGAACAAATTCCAGTCTTTGGATTGTCTGTGAACGGATGGCAGACACTTTTTGAACAGAAAAATAGCGAATGACAAATGTATGATTTTTCAGAAGAATACTCATCTGTGTGGTTTTGTGGAACTTTGTGCAGCTGTGAACCTGTTCAGAAATACTGTACTTAGCATTTGTCCCAGTGTTGGTGCAGAATGGATATGACCCCACAGGTTGTAGAGCAAATGCAGTTTGTAGTAATCGCTTTTCGTACTATTCAGCTACGTCTGTTGTCTCGACTGTGCTTCACACCTTGGCCATGTGAAATTCATAGATGTGATAGGGAGAGAATGTAGAACATTCTCCTCCAGAAACATAGTCCTCTACCATTGGAGATAAAAGTTGCTGACAGATGGCCAGAGAGAGGCAGAATAACCCTGATCTACCCCGGCCTCCATCCTAGATGTGTCTACGTGTGTGTTTATATTAATTTGCTGTATTAGCAAGGGAGGGTGGAAGGAAGAGGGACAGCGGGGAGTCCTGGAAGTCCTTCCCTCTTCACCAGCCCCAGACTGGCAGTAGCTGGGGGAAGGGAAAGCCCTAAAATGCACCTTCAGCAGTTTGGGAGAAAGGGAGCCCTTCCGTCTACTGATTAGATAGCACAGGAAGAGGCTGGGAGACAGTGGGGCCCTGGAGGGCTGGCCTCCTACCAACCTTGGCTGTTGGCACTGGAGCTGCCCCAAGGGGACATGGCCAATTCAGTGCACAGCTGTGGTATTAGGCTCTATGGGATTTTAAAGTTGCAGTCCTACTTGCTACACAGAGGCTCAAACCCTTCTTTGGGTGGAAAATTGTGGCTGAAACCCCTCATATTTAAACACACTGAGATCCTTGCAGACTTCTGCTCTGGGTTTGACCATAGAAGAGAATAGTGCATGGCCGTTAACACAAAGCTACAGGTCACCATGCAATCACCTGTCCACCAGTCTGAGGAACAGTGAAGGAACCTCTAAGTCCTTTATGAAAAGTCATACCTCTCTGTAATGACTACTAGAGTTCATTCATTGCATAAAAGATACAGCCACAATGTAAATGAGCTCCCCCTGGCTTTTTCACAGTAAGCTGCATCCTGCATCCTGGTCTTTTAGAAGAATGAATTTATTATATTCCCTTCTAAATCAAACATGAACTTCACATGAGCAGACACTCTTAAACAATGCTAAATTATGAATGATGGCTTGGTGATAGCAACTATAGTGAACAGAGACTGAAATCTCATTTAATGTCAGACATGAGGTCAGAAGCTGTCTGCCTCCCGAAGGGAAAAGTAGCTCCACTAGTAAAATAGCCGCCTACTTCTCACTAAAGCAAAGCTCATGTGTGTTTATGGGTAGGCATTTTAAGTTTATACATCTATTACTACAGTAAGTAATGGATAGGATCTATGTCCTAGTACAACCATAGTAGCTTGGGTGTAACAGTACATGTTAAGTACCTTGTACAAAAACAGCACCCAAGTCTGCAAACCCATACTCGTGTGTAGTGCTTATCTTTGAGAGGGATCCCACTGACTTCGATGCAGACTGTTTTTGTCAGTAAGGACTACTCATGTAAGGGTTTGACCATTCCAGTTCTTAGTAGTAGGAGTATGACAGCAATTTTTTTTAAGGAAATAGTCTTCCTGGAGAACTGGAATAAATATTTCTTACCACCAGTACAGTGAGTGTTTGTGTGGTGTCCGTCTTTGAGTTTATAACTATTATTTGCAACTGATCTCTTTGTTTGGAGGGAATGTCTCTTCCAGCCTTCAGTGCTCTGCAAATTAATGTAATAAATATTGCAGTGGCAGCTGGTGGGCTGAAATCAGATTCCTCTCTTGCTGCCCCTAATGTGCTTAAGGTCATACTCTTTGAGATATATAATAATTATACCTCCTTCACAGACACCCCCACTGGTTCCAAGGCCAGATGTTTTCTTGTGTTCTCCTCAGTGTATCTTGCTTCTCTAAAACCTTTGTAAATATGGGAAATGGGTGCTAAATTGCAATTTAAGATACACAAGCCTCCAATATACTCCAACATACACACACATTATTAACTCAAAATTAAAGATTTTCCAGTGCATTTCCAACTACACCATCTGTTTATAAAAAAAAAGAAGGGAAATCTCCATTTAAGCACACATTAATATCCAGGCCAACCTCCGGTCACATAGCTTAGCACCTGAACACATGCTCAGGTTCCATGGCTCCACAACCAATTCACTTTCTGTCCGCTCACAAAGCACCCATCCAGTTCCACTCAAAAGGACCTTAACTCAGACCCTAGCTAGATGAAGAGAGATTGCCTACAGGGAGAGTTGGTGTGTTAAATCAAATGTGTTAAACTTGTTGTTTTGAATGTGATATGGCAGACTTGGATGTGTGCATTGTGGGTGATTCTATGTTGGATTTCAAAGTGAGTTTGTTAGTGTACAAGGCAGGGAGTGAGACAGGAATTCCACTTCTCAGCCCTACCTCGGGCCCCCTGACGGCATGCAAGCTCTCACACATATGCATTTTACATAGCCTTTTTGGAATATATTAAGCCCAGAGCAAACATCCCAGGACTGGAGACCTAGGGAGACAGTGTTGGAGAATAGAAGTTCTCCATGAAGATTTCATGTTCTGTAAACCTCCATGGTGAAAAATAAAAGTTAAGGTGAAAAAGTCAAAAGTTTGCATTCTTAGTTGTATATTTTTAAAAATTGCCCTGTGTGACCTGCTGCTCACAAACAGGGAAGAATTAGTAGGGGAAGAAAAAGTGGATGGGAACCTGGGAGGCAGTGACCATGAGATGGTTGAATTCAGGATCCTAACACAAGGAAGAAAAGAAAGCAGCAGAACATGGACCCTGGACTTCAGAAAAGCAGACTTTGACTCCCTCAGGGAACTGATAGGCAGGATCCCCTGGGAGAATAACACGAGGGGGAAAGGAGTCCAGGAGAGCTGGCTGTATTTTAAAGAATCCTTATTGAGGTGGCAGGAACAAACCATCCCAATGTGTAGAAAGAACAGTAAATATGGCAGGCGATCAGCTTGGCTTAACAGTGAAATCCTTGCTGATCTTAAACACAAAAAAGAAGCTTACAAGACGTGGAAGATTGGACAAATGACCAGAGAGGAGTATAAAAATATTGCTCAAGCATGCAGGAATGAAATCAGGAAGGCCAAATCACACTTGGAGTTGCAGCTAGCAAGGGATGTTAAGAGTAACAAGGAGGGTTTCTACAGGTCGCAACAACAAGAAGGTGAGGGAAAGTGTGGGCCCCTTACTGAATGGGGGAGGCAACCTAGTGACAGAGGATGGGGAAAAACCTAATGTACTCAATGCTTTTTTTGCCTCTATCTTCACGAACAAGGTCAGCTCCCAGACTACTGCACTGGGCAGCACAGTATGGGGAGGAGGTGACCAGCCCTCTGTGGAGAAAGAAGTGGTTCAGGACTATTTAGAAAAGCTGGATGAGTACAAGTCCATGGGGCCAGATTCACTGCATCCGAGGGTGCTAAAGGAGTTGGCGGATGTGATTGCAGAGCCGTTGACCATTATCTTTGAAAACTCATGGCGATCAGGCTAGGTCCCGGATGACTGGAAAAAGGCTAATGTAGTGCTCATCTTTAAAAAAGGGAAGAAGGAGGATCCGGGGAACTACAGGCCAGTCAGCCTCACCTCAGCCCCTGGAAAAATCATGGAGCAGGTCCTCAAGGAATCAATTTTGAAGTACTTTGAGGCGAGGAAAGTGGTCAGGAACATTCAGCATGGATTCACCAAGGGCAAGTTATGCCTGACTAACCTAATTGCCTTCTATGACGAGATCACTGGCTCTGTGGATGAGGGGAAAGCAGTGGACGTGTTATTCCTTGACTTTAGCAAAGCTTTTGATACAGTCTCCCACAGTATTCTTGCAAGCAAGTTAAAGAGGTATGAGCTGGATGAATGGACTATAAGGTGGATAGAAAGCTGGCTAGATTGCTGGGCTCAATGGGTAGGGATAGCTCAGTGGTTTGAGCATTGGCCCGCTAAACCCAGGGTTGTGAGCTCGATCTTTGAGGGGGCCATTTAGGGATCTGGGGCAAAAATCTGTCAGGGATGGTACTTGGTCCTGCTGTGAAGGCAGGGGACTGGACTCAATGACATTCAAAGTCCCTTCCAGTTCTTTGAGATAGGTATATCTTCATATAACCAATGGCTCCATGTCTACTTGGCAGCCGGTATCAAGCAGAGTGCCCCATGTGTCAGTCCTGATGAGGTTAATGGCATTTTGGGCTGTATAAGTAGGAGCATTGCCAGCAGATCGAGGGACGTGATCATGCCCCTCTATTCGACATTGGTGAGGCCTCATCTGGAGTACTGTGTCCAGTTTTGGGCCCCACACTACAACAAGGATGTGGAAAAATTGGAAAGAGTCCAGCAGAGGGCAACAAAAATGATTAGGGGGCTGGAGCACATGACTTATGAGGAGAGGCTGAGGGAACTGGGATTATTTAGTCTGCAGAAGAGAAGAATGAGGGGGGATTTGATAGCTGCTTTCAACTACCTGAAAGGGGGTTCCAAAGAGGGTGGATCTAGATTGTTCTCAGTGGTACCAGATGATAGAATAAGGAGTAATGGTCTCAATTTGCAGTGGGGGAGGTTTAGGTTGTATATTAGGAAAAACTTTTTCACTAGGAGGGTGGTGAAGCACTGGAATGGGTTACCTATGGAGGTGGTAGAATCTCCTTCTTTAGAGGTTTTTAAGGTCAGGCTTGACAAAGCCCTGGCTGTGATGATTTAGCTGAGGATTAGGTCCTGATTTGAGCAGGGGGTTGGACTAGATGACCTCCTGAGGACCCTTCCAACCCTATGATTCTATGCTTCAGCTTTCCTGTGGAATGTAGCCCTGTGTGAAATGTCAAGTATGTGACTTTTGACAGTGCTCCTTAAAATAATCCATATATGAGACTGATTTCAGGGATAACTAAAGAATTTAACAACCTCCCTAAGTAGAAAGATAAACCCAACCCTTCACTATGAAGGCACTAGAGCACTTCTATTATATACTTAGGTTCCTTCAGTAAGATGACTTTTGAGAGTAAGAGAAGCAAAAATTGAATTTATATGACAGACTTAGCCTGACATTTAGTGACTGATCTTACAGCACCAATGCAGGCAAAACTCCTATTGATTTATGGTTAAATGCTGCAAGGTCAGGCCCTTTAGAGAATTAATGCTTTCTTTAAAGATCTTTTGATCCTTTCCCTCATTTTACCATATTGTACTGTGTGTGTTTCTCCCCTGCTTCCCTGCAGCTGAAAATGTTACCATAAATATTGGTACACTTGTTTAATATTGTACTTGGCCGCAAATGTAATTCTTCCTCTCCAAGAGGATTATATATGAATGTCTGTCATAGCAAGGCCTTTGAATGTCTTATCAGTCTGAATACACATCTGTAAGCAGTTTTTGCAGCTCTGTGCAGAGAAATCTGACAGAGGAAGAGTTGGTAGAATCTCCCAACAAGACTTTGTGTGGTCACAAATATATTTGTATGCCTTGAAGTAGCCAAGCTATTTCTAAGATGGCAATTTATTGGAGTAAATTAGTAATTAAAGGGCAAGAAATACAGGAACCATTCAAACCAAGAATACTTAATGGTGATATAATGCAAAAATTCATCCATCACAACAAGGTATTGTTTTAGATGAAGAGATCTGAATATTTAGCTGTTGAATACTTAGCCAGGATACATATTCACTGCACCTATAAATCCTCTAAACACATTTCAAGGGATACAGTTATACATTGAACACTAGCAGTTTTGCCCCATCAATCCTTAAAATCCTTAAAAATAAATAATAATAATGATTAATCCTCTACTACAGGGCTGACCTTACCATGAGGTGAACTGAGGCGGCCGCCTCAGGTGCCAGACTGGGCGGGGGGAGGCGCCACTAGGACCCAGAGTGTAGAAAATTGTGTCTGCTGCTGGTGCATATGTATTCTCTCTGCTCTAGATGCACAGAGATGGTGGAGTGCTGTGCTGGAGGAAGGAGGGCACAAGAGACATAACAGGCAGGCAGGAGAAAAGGTGAGAGGGAATAACAGAAAGCAGCAGGAGCTGCAGGGAGAGAGAGGAGGAGGAGCCTCTTATGTACCTCTCTAGCACCCCCAGGAGCCTGGACTGATTAACACCAGCTTCTCAGGGAGCTTCCTGTTTCCTGCTGCTTCCCTGAGCCCACTTGAGGAGAACAGGCAGTCAACTGAAGTAGTAGGAGCCAGTTAGGCCCTTAAGACGCTGGTATCTTCCCTCACTCAGGCCCTGCTACCAGCCTGCTTATTTGTCCCCTTCAATTGAGTGTTGAGAGCCACTATAGCCGGCACAGAACAGCAGTTATGAGTGAAAGAAGAAAACGCCCCTCTGGGGCAGCATTCAGAAAAAGAAAGAAAGCAAAGGAAGCTTTTCTATCTAAGCAGGAAGGAGCTCGCCTGAGATACATAGACATAAATGTTCACGGTGAGCCTTCCGGCCCCAGTGAGGATGTGAGTGGTGAGGAGATGCCTGATCTTCCAGTTAGTCAGAATGCAGGTGACCTGGCAGCTACTGCAGCATCCATATCTCCATCTCAAATGGATGTAACCATGCACATTCCTTTGAAGAAAAGTGTAGATCAGAGAAAAGTGTGGTGGAGGCGCAAGAAACAGCTGCTGCTGAGTTTAGTTCCTTAAGTCTAGATGATCCAGGACTGTGGACCCATTTGAGCAGTAGCCTGAGGGACTTCCTAGTACTGCACGGGCCATAACAAGTGAAAAACTTCATGTTCCCCAAAGACAATGAAAATAGAAGTTTCCATCCAACACATTACTGTCGTGAAATCCCCAATGGTGACCAAGTGGAGAGGTCATGGCTTATGTACTCAAAAACCCAGAATGCTGCATACTGTTTTTGTTGCAAACTCTTCCAGTCTAATGTTCCAGCCACATTGGGTTCTACAGGAACAAAGGACTGGAAAAATCTGGCTAGAAATCTGGCATGCCATGAGAAGGCAGCAAATCATCAGAGAGCATTCCATAGGTGGAAAGAGCTTGAGATGAGACTAAGGTTAAAGGCCACCATAGATGATCAGCATCAAGAGAAGATTGCATCAGAGTCTCTTTACTGGCAAAATGTTCTGAAAAGGCTCATTGCCATTGTGAGAATGCTTGTTACCCAAAACCTAGCACTGCGTGGCACTTCAGATCAGCTGTATGTGCCAAACAATGGAAACTTCCTTAAAATTGTGGAGCTGATGGCTGAATTTGATGCTGTACTCCAGGAGCATCTAAGAAGAGTCACCACCCAAGAAATGTACACACACCACTACCTTGGAAAAACACTTCAAAATGAGATCATACAGTTACTGGCAACAAAAGTCAAACAGAAGATTGTGGCAGATCTGAAGTCAGCAAGATATTACTCTGTTATTCTGGACTGCACACCTGACGTCAGCCATACGGAACAAATGACTTTAATGGTGCGTTTTGTAACAGAACCTAGTGAAAATGTCCCTGCAATGGTGACTGTCAGAGAGCATTTTCTAGAATTTATTGACATTGATGATACTACAGAAGCTGGTATGACAAATGTGCTTCTTAAAAAGCTGGAAGATATGGGAATTGCGATAGCTGCCATGAGAAGTCAGGGCTACGATAATAGTGCCAACATGAGAGGAAAGAACAGAGGAGTGCAGACACGGATCCGAGAGTTAAACCCTCAAGCCTTTTTTGTCCCATGCAGTTCTCATTCATTGAACTTGGTGGTCAGTGATGCTGCATCAGCTTCTAGTGAGGCTGCTGAATTTTTTAATGTAATTCAAAGCATTTTTCTCTGCATCAACTCATCGNCCATGAGAAGTCAGGGCTACGATAATAGTGCCAACATGAGAGGAAAGAACAGAGGAGTGCAGACACGGATCCGAGAGTTAAACCCTCAAGCCTTTTTTGTCCCATGCAGTGCTCGTTCATTGAACTTGGTGGTCAGTGATGCTGCATCAGCTTCTAGTGAGGGTGCTGAATTTTTTAATGTAATTCAAAGCATTTTTCTCTGCATCAACTCATCGATGGCAAAGTTTGAAGCAACATCTGGGAACATCCTCTCTGACACTGAAACCACTGAGTGCCACACGATGGGAAAGTCGAGTGGAGGCGATAAAGCCTATCAAACACCAAATTGAGAAGATAGATGATACCATAGTTGCCATTATGGAGGATAATGATATGACAGGAACTGTTCGTGGGAGAACAGTGGCAGAGGGAAATGGAATCACCAGAAACATACATAACTTCAGATTTCTGTGTGGCTTAGTGCTGTGGCATGACATACTGTTTGAAATAAATGTTGTAAGCAAGAGACTCCAAGGTATTGACTTTGATATATCTGGAGCAATGGAACAACTGGACAAAGCAAAGTCATATCTACAGTCTTACCGATCAGATGAGGGATTTCAAAACCTTCTGAAGAGTGCACAGAATTTGGCAGAGGAACTTCACACTGAAGCTATTTTCCCACCCATTCAAGAATACAAGAGTCACCGAAGAAGACGACATTTTGATTATGAGGCATGGGATAATCCCATAAGAGACCCCAAACAACAATTCAAAGTTGAATTCTTTAACCAGGTGCTAGATCGTGCAATACAGTCAGTTGAAGAACGTTTCATGCAGCTCAAGGAACACAGCAGTATATTTGGGATGTTGTATGATATTCCAAAACTCCTCACTATACCTGAAGAAGACCTACACCAGCAATGCAGGGCACTAGAGACAGTGTTGACACGTGATGACATGCACAATATTGATGCGAGTGATTTAGGTGATGAACTGAAAGCCCTTTCAAGATACATTTCAGCAGGATCAACTCCAAAGGCTGTTCCGGAATATATGTGCAAATCAGAAGATCATCCTCTTTCCAAATGCTTTTGTTGCTCTGCACATACTTCTAACATTTCCTGTAACAGTTGCCAGTGGAGAACGCAGCTTCTCCAAGCTGAAGTTAATAAAAACACATCTACACTCCACAATGACACAGGAGAGGCTGGTCGGCCTTGCAACCATCTCAATAGAGCATGAACTGGCCCAGACTGTGGACCTTCAGGAAGCAGTTCAAATCTTTGCAACCAAGACGGCACAGAAAGCACCACTTTGATTATTCAAACAGATAAAAATGCCAGTGTTTACTATGCAGACAAGAAAAGTTACATTTGCTGTTTGAAAGGTAAGTGTTACTTAAAATTTTTGAACAAGGCATTTTAAGTTGTTAGTTCTCCTTTTTTGGGGTAGGTAGCAGAGCAGTACCATGAGAGGAGTAGAACAGGAAGAAGGCAGAATTGAGACCTTTCAAAGTTTTGGCCCGAGCAAGGGGTCTGCGGGCATCATTTGAGCTCCCCACCTCAGGTGCCAAAATGTTGTGGGCCGGCCCTGCTCTACTACTTGAACACTAAAGAGTAATCATCAAGAGGTCATTGCATAAAGCAAGTTATTTTATTAGGCAGGCAGAGCTGGGTGCGCTTAGATTATTGAAGATTTACGTTCCAGCATGGTGGCTTGCATAAATTCAAAAAAGCAGCAAAGAATCCTGTGGCACCTTATAGACTAACAGACGTTTTGCAGCATGAGCTTTCGTGGGTGAATACCCACTTCTTCGGATGTAAGTAGTGGAAACCCAGGGGCAGGTATATATATACAAGCAAGAAGCAAGCTAGAGATAACGAGGTTAGTTCAATCAGGGAGGATGAAGCCCTGTTCTAGCAGTAGAGGTGTGAAAACCAAGGGAGGAGAAACTGGTTCTGTAGTTGGCAAGCCATTCACAGTCTTTGTTTAATCCTGAGCTGATGGTGTCAAATTTGCAGATGAACTGAAGCTCAGCAGTTTCTCTTTGAAGTCTGGTCCTGAAGTTTTTTTGCTGTAGGATGGCCACCTTAAGATCTGCTATTGTGTGGCCAGGGAGGTTGAAGTGTTCTCCTACAGGTTTTTGTATATTGCCATTCCTAATATCTGATTTGTGTCCATTTATCCTTTTCCTTAGAGACTGTCCAGTTTGGCCGATGTACATAGCAGAGGGGCATTGCTGGCATATGATGGCGTATATTACATTGGTGGATGTGCAGGTGAATGAACCAGTGATGGTGTGGCTGATCTGGTTAGGTCCTGTGATGGTGTCGCTGGTGTAGATATGTGGGCAGAGTTGGCATCGAGGTTTGTTGCATGGATTGGTTCCTGAGCTAGAGTTACTATGGTGCGGTGTGCAGTTACTGGTGAGAATGTGCTTCAGGTTGGCAGGTTGTCTGTGGGCGAGGACTGGCCTGCCACCCAAGGTTTGTGAAAGTGTGGGATCATTGTCCAGGATGGGTTGTAGATCCCTGATGATGCGTTGGAGGGGTTTTAGCTGGGGACTGTATGTGATGGCCAGTGGAGTCCTGTTGGTTTCTTTCTTGGGTTTGTCTTGCAGTAGGAGGCTTCTGGGTACACGTCTGGCTCTGTTGATCTGTTTCCTTATTTCCTCGTGCGGGTACTGTAGTTTTGAGAATGCTTGGTGGAGATTTTGTAGGTGTTGGTCTCTGTCTGAGGGGTTAGAGCAGATGCGGTTGTACCTCAGTGCTTGGCTGTAGACAATGGATCTTGTGGTGTGCCCGGGATGGAAGCTGGAGGCATGAAGGTAGGCATAGCGGTCGGTAGGTTTTCGGTATAGGGTGGTATTAATGTGACCATCACTTATTTGTACTGTGGTGTCCAGAAAGTGGACCTCCCGTGTAGATTGGTCCAGGCTGAGGTTAATGGTGGGGTGGAAGCTGTTGAAATCTTGGTGGAATTTTTCCAGAGTCTCCTTCCCATGGGTCCAGATAATGAAGATGTCATCAATGTAGCGTAGGTAGAGAAGGGGCGTGAGTGGACGGGAGCTGAGGAAGCGTTGTTCCAGGTCGGCCATAAAAATATTGGCATATTGTGGGGCCATGCGGGTGCCCATAGCGGTGCCACTGATCTGGAGATACATATTGTCATCAAATTTGAAATAGTTGTGTGTGAGGATAAAGGCACAGAGCTCAGCAACCAGTTGTGCTGTGGCATCATCAGGGATACTGTTCCTGACAGCTTGTATTCCATCTGTGTGTGGGATGTTTGTGTAGAGAGCCTCTACATCCATGGTGGCTAGGATGGTGTTTTCTGGAAGGTCACCAATGCTTTGTAGTTTCCTCAGGAAATCAGTGGTGTCACGGAGATAGCTGAGAGTGCTGGTGGTGTAGAGTCTGAGTAGAGAGTCCACATATCCAGACAGTCCTTCAGTGAGAGTGCCAATGCCCGAGATGATGGGGCGTCCAGGATTTCCGGGTTTGTGGATCTTGGGTAGTAGATAGAATAACCCTGGTCGGGGCTCTAAGGGTATGTTGATTTGTTCCGGTGTTAGTGTAGGGAGTGTCCTGAGTAGATGATGCAGTTTCTTAGTGTATTCCTCAGTGGGATCTGAGGGAAGTGGCCTGTAGAATTTGGTATTGGAGAGTTGTCTGGCGGCCTCCTTTTGGTAGTCAGACCTGTTCATGATGACTACAGCACCTCCTTTATCAGCCTCTTTGATTATAATGTCAGGATGGTTTCTGAGGCTGTGGATGGCATTGCGTTCTGCACGACTTAGGTTATGAGGCAAGCGATGTTGTTTTTCCACAATTTCTGCCTGTGCACGTCGGCGGAAGCATTCAATGTATTCAGTCTGGACCTATACATCAAACTCCCATTGACTTCAAAAGAAGGTGTATCTAAATAAGAAATGCCGGATCAGACCCAATCTCAGTAAACTAAAATTATACCTTAATAATGAAGCATGAGCTTTCGTGGGTGAATACCCACTTCTTCGGATGCAAGAAGTGGGTATTCACCCATGAAAGCTCATGCTGCAAAACGTCTGTTAGTCTATAAGGTGCCACAGGATTCTTTGCTGCTTTTACAGATCCAGACTAACACGGCTACCCCTCTGATACATAAATTTAAAGATATTCAGCCCACATGGAAACCTGCAAAACAGAAGAGATAGAGATTTGTCATGAATTGGGCTGTTGAAGTTGAGGGGAAAGGCCCTCCCATTGTGTGTGTGTGTGTGTGTGTGTGTGTGTGTGTGTGTGTGTGTGTGTGTGTGTGTGTGTGTGTGTGTGTGTGTGTGTGTGTGTGTGTGTGTGTGTGTGTGTGNGTGTGTGTGTGTGTGTGTGTGTGTGTGTGTGTGTGTGTGTGTGTGTGTGTGTGTGTGAAAGCTAAGGTACCTAAACATGGGCTTAGGAGCCTACCTGCAAGCACTTGCAACCTTTTAGAAATTCATGCCAAGATCTTTTAAAGCAACTCCACTCCCACAAATTAGGGGTCACTTTGTGAGTAGCCTGGAAACTGGCAGGATACTATTGTTCTCATAGACACATAGCAGTTCTCCAAAAAGGGCCATATTTTTGGAGTTCAATGTACCCACCTTACACACACCCACATCATGAATCATTAGAAAGCTTATTTTATGTTCATTTAGATGAGGTATGATACGGAGCTGACAAGTGATGTTGTAAGCCTGTAGGTGAAGTGAAACAATGGTATCCAAAATGAGTGTCATCTTCTTTTTTTTGTTTGCTTGTTTTTTTGCACAGTTCCAGAAACACTGCAACACGATTAGGACTACAGATTTTACTGTGAAATTCAGTACCTTAATAGGGTGTTTTATTGGTCAAAACTACCAAATGACAATGTGTTAAAAAATTTTTATAGATTCTGCATGGGCAAGATTTTTTTTTTCCAGAAATGATGAAAGTGTTTAGCATGTGGCAAAAATGGCAAATAACATTTTGCAATATACTAACATTAAATGTTTTCACATCGCATATTCTTAATTATCAAAGTATCTAACAAGTGACTATCATAGTTTTCTATATTTTTAATTGAAATGTTCTGACCAGATCAGTCTCTCACTGACAGTTGCACACTAGTAGCAGTATGTAACATGCCCATAGTTTGTACTGCACAGTGAATAGATATAAATGTATGCGAATTACTGATGTAATGCTTCTCCATTTGTAAGTTTTTGTACATATAATGTAGCATCTAGTCTACCTGGTAGAAGGGTTTAATTTGTTGTTGCCTATGCATGCAGTACTAGCCTTTGAAATATTCTACAAATTAGCTTTTTAATTCAGTGCACAGGTCGATATTAATGTTAGAGATGACAATACCCAGCTTCATATTGGGTTTCAGTCAAAATGTTCACTAAACAAAATGGCAATGTTAATACTAATATGTAGATCTAACAATATACTTTGGGAATCTTACCTCTACACAAGGTACACTATGTGAAGATATTGAGGATACAAGTCCTCTAAAGCTTTCATCAGAGAAGAAGAGTCTTCACAAACCTTGAAAAATGTGCTTATTTGTCAAGAAAATCGCAAGAATGCAAAACTGTCAAAAGCCACCAGTGCTGGACAGAATTCTGTGATGCTGGCAGCAGTAGCCAGGAGAGATGAATTGTACTGGTGGCTATTGGATGAGTTTTCTAGTTTAGATGACATGCCACCAATACTCTATCACAGGGATTGCTTCAGAAATATACACACAAGTCCAATTTGGCACGTCAGAGTTGTATTGAACACTAGATGAGAAACTTGACAAAATAGAAGCATTTGAGAGAGCAACCGAGAGGAGATGATGACATGTGCAGAACATCTGTGGAAGATGTGATTGCGAAGGATGCAGTTTATCATTCAATATGCCTTTTTTTTTCTACATGAGTAAAATGAATCTAGTTAACAGCAACAATACATTGCATTTTATCAGCTGATTGAAGAAAGAGACAATGGTCTTATGTATAATAATAAAGCTCTTCTCCTGCTACAAAGATATAAAACTGCTACAAAGATATAAAACCCTGCTTCCCTCAGATGCAGAAATTGCAAGCTGTTCCTGTAACAAATTACAGGCAAGATTAGAAAAACACTATGGTTCTGCAATTTAATTCCATGCACAGCATGGACAAGGCAAGTCTACCATTGTTCTATGTAGTGCAATAACATTAGCTGACACTATCCAAGTTGCTAGTAACCTGAAACAGAAACTTAAGTCATCTAAACATTTTGTGGATGCTCTTCTGGTGAGTGAGTCTGATGAACGGCTTTCAAGTGAACAAGTTTTCTATAATTATGCTTCAATCCTTTGGTCTGAAACAGGCAAAATGATAGTCTCAGAATATTGTCCAAAGGTGATTGTAGTTTAGAGGTCAGTTACTTTTGTGCGCCAGTTGGTAAAGGAGTTTGTCCCTTGGTGGTTAGATAATGAGGCACATAATTCAGCCAGCAATGAGTATCCTCCTTCAGAAGACATTCAAAGAAGGTGCCTCTCAGCTGCAGAGTATTTAATATTTCCAAAATTATCACGCTGCTGCACATAAGCTTGCTGCACAGCTACACCATGAGTTTGGGTCACATAGTTTAATTGACATACTACACCTTCATGAATTCTGTATCAATTATGGGGGGAGGGATAGCTCAGTGGTTTGAGCATTGGCCTGCTAAACCCAGGGTTGTGAGTTCAATCCTTGAGGGGGCCATTTAGGGATCTGGGGCAAAAATCAGTACTTGGTCCTGCTAGTGAAGGCAGGGGGCTGGACTTGATGACCTTTCAAGGTCCCTTCCAGTTCTATGAGATGGGTATATCTCCATATATATAAGGGCAGGAACTTTAAAAAATGAGTTGAGGTGGTTCAACACTAGTGCTGCAAAAAACGGAAGTAGAAAGACTCCAGTGAGGTATATTGATTCCAAATAGAATTGTATCAATTCACGCTGGTGGAAATCTCCTCCATGAAGGAGATGGTAGAGACCATTGATGGAAAGAATACCTTCCAATGGATAGCTAGAGTGGTATTTCAAGAACAGTCTGCAGTTAGTCCAGCTTCACAAGAAATATTACTGAAGCATGGGAAAGAAATGTCACTTACTCTCCCTGGGCAATCAGTGTCTTATCCAGTCTGCAGCATTTGAAAAACCTAGCCCATGTCCAAAACTGACTTGTCATGAAAAAGTACTTGAAAAAATAAACTCTTGTCACCTACAAATGAACGCTATCAGAGATCTCTTCTGGTGTCTTTTAAGACTACTACCTTGTGATAGCCTACCAATATCAAATGAGGTTGATATTGTTCACACTTCTGGACTGGTTTCAACCAGAAGCTTGCAACAAAGAACACCTACCCAGCAGTTGCATATGTACCTACTGTGGATGTCAAACCAGCTGCCATGGCAACAGTCTAAACAGTGCTGAAATGTAAGGTAATGTCATCAGCTCTATGCTGTTGCTCTGCAAGTGAAATTGATCTCTGCAATGAACTTGGTACCAATGTGATTCACCTGGGTGGTTTTCACATCCTGTGCTGTTTTATTGCATGTAGTGGGAAGTTTTGGGGAGAAGCGGGATTACTAGAACTTCTTGTTGATTCTGAGGCATATCCAGCTTGTACTGCAGATCAAATGCTTGCTGGTAAGCAAAGCAACCGTGCTCTGGTGTGGCTCATCTTCAGTATTTGAGGCTCTGCGTGCTCTGAAACATTATTCATTTGTTAAATGGGGTGAACCAGGTGGAGGTATTCATGTAGTTCTAGCATTTGTCAGGCAACTTTTGGCTAACACACAAAAGTGTTTAAGTCTGAAGACACTAAGTCCTTACAACATGTTATTAAAGAGACTGATGATACTGTAATTCAGCATATACTAACATTATTGGAGGAATTTCAGCCATGGGTGCATCCCCAGTTTCCTACATTCAAGTTCTGGGATCAGTTTCTCTCATTTTCCTGAAACTTCATGCACACAGTTATTGAGGAATTTGGCCCTTAATGTAAGTAAAAATTGTCTTTATTTTACAACATATCAAAACTATTTTAAAATACACTGACAACTGTCCTAAGGGAGCAGCAAAATAGTTTGCCTTGATAAAAGTACTTTGCCTCTAAAGATCAAACACAATTGTACGAAAAACGTAGAGAAGTTAATTAAGAGAGTGTGGCTGCCTCAGAGATGGTCCTTAATTCAGGTTTCCCAATGCCACTAGCTTAATATGTTGTATCATCCAAAAATATCTTTGTTGTTGCTATAATGTTAGTGGCACAGCACAAGAGACTGGCAATCCATTCCCTGTTTCTAGGATAGTGGTTTGAATCCAGCAGACCTCAGCACTGACCACAAAACACTATCATCTAGTTCCCATACAGTGGCATATGTGAGATGGAGATGGTGGATTCAGTCTAATTCCTAGTGGCTGGCAGTTTGAGGGAGGTAAATAACTAAGAGAGTCTCAGGTTGCTAGTAAAAGTCCATGCACAACTGGTATGCTTTGGCTGGCTAGTGTAGCTTGTTTTCAAACAGAGAGTGATCTGTGGGGTAAAAAAGGAGTGTGCTCCCCAGGTATCAAACAGGCTAGCATTGGAAAGGGGCAAAAACGTGGGGGGGGGGGGGGGGGGGGGAAGGACC